>VDFB02330866.1:0-273986 GCA_007258455.2 Sequoia sempervirens
TATACCACCACGCATAAGCGGTTGCAACCTATCATGGTCTCAAATTGGCTAAAACCAAAGGTTTTTAAAAAGTCTAGCTTGAGGGAGATTCTCTGAATATTATAAACAATTTGAAAAATATTTCTCCTCTTTCTTGGACTATTGAGTCCCTAATAATAGATTCTTTAGACATGTTAAAGTCATTTGATGAGGTTTATATTTCACATATCCTTAGAGAAGGAAATGGGCTTGCGGATATCTTTGCAAACATTTGTGTTAGAGATTTTAGGGAGTGGGGTCAGAACGACCCTCTTCCTATAGAGGTGTTGGCATTTAAATTCATACCTCTGGAATGCGTATTTGAAACGGACAGCTATGCACAGATAAACTGCTCTTCAAATTAGGAGGGGAAGCTCCCTCTTGCTGATGGTGTTGAAAGAAAGTAAACTAAGAACTAAGTTGCATATCTTTTTGATCAGCTAGAGCACAAGGTTTATAAAACACAAACGCTGCAACTGAGATTTTCTGATTAAGAACTTCAACTATGACTAACTTAAGCTAAAGACGTTTCTAACTTCTCAAGTAATACACAGAGCAAGAGAAACTAGAAATGAACAAGGTTGATTCTCTGACAAAATGCTTTAATAAAATATTTCTCAACAAACATCTACACACTTCAATGTAAGCTGAAATCAAGATCATAAAAGCAGAACATAAATAACATAAATCTGAGATGTTATATCAAGGCAAAGGAAGCTCATGATTTTATTACTCAAACTTCTGGAACAAAGATTATCCTAACACATGCACGAAACAAGAACTTGCAGCTAAAGAGGCTTGCAAACTTGTTCTTACACAAAACAAACAGCGATTACAACAACTACTTGTTGGCTAAAAGAGACTCAACAATTCGCTATCATAAACACAAAGTGAACTGACACTGAATAACAACTTGCTGGCTAAAAGAGACTCAGCAATTTGCTATCACAATAACCGTTAAAGAAAACTAATGAGCAAAGGCTCTTATTTATAGACAAGCAGAGGAGTAGGGAACCCTAAAATATCCTTGCTTTCACAATCTAGGGCTTGCTCAGCAAGCAAGCTTTATTTCTAAATCTAGAAAGAAGGTAACATCTAACACCTAAGAAAGCAGAAAAAGCAGGAAACGCCAACTATTACATTTATCTTCTTTCTCTTCTTCAAAGAATGGATAAGAATCATTCCAAGAATAGAAAGAAAGCGGAAAGAAAGCTTCTAGATGAAAGCCGCTTTTAAATCTCAATCATATCCGTTAAAAAGGTGAAACCGTAATCCCACCGTGCATTTGGTACTCCTCAAGGCAATATTCTCGACTTCTCCAAGATCTCCCTCACTGCGGATCAAACTTAGAGAATGTTTCACTTCTTCGTACGCTTTTATGAGTTTTATTTGAAAACATCACCAAAAAGATGACTCACTAATTGATAACTTGGTGGCTTTGCAACTTTATGCTTCTAACACTTCTCTTGATTTCCAACAGAAGAGTACTGCACAACTCTTTTCCGATACCTTTCCTTTTTCTCATATCACACCTCCTCATGTTCTTCAGTTGAGATGATGAAGTTTTGATATAGTGTTGATTTGGTCTTAAACTTGAGGGGAGCGTACTCCATATTGAAAACCTTGAAGAATGACTGTAAACTCGCCTATGTTCAGACAAGCTTTGAGCAACTTTCTATTTTTAGAATGTTGGTTTTTCGTCCTCAAACGGACAAATTTTTTGGAAATTTTTCTTAGATATGGGTTTTAAGCTAGAATTTCACAAAAGACAAATTAGATCGTCTGTTTTTTGAAAATCTTGAATTTTGAATAAAAGCAACAAACCCTAATTTCTTCAATTTTTTACAAAAAAAGTTGGCACCGGGGTTTTGTTCAGAATATGATTAGAAATGGACCCAGTTGATTAGATTTGCAAAACCCTGATAGCCAACCCTAGGATTTGAAATTTTCTTGAAAAATGTTGTGATATGGGTTTTCTTCAGAAGACTGATTTGAGAGGACCCATATGTTTGAAAACTGAATGCACTGAGGATTTCACTGACATGCAAAATAAAAGCAGCGGTTGCAACTTGATGAAGTTCTTGAAAGTTTCTTCAGAAGAATAAGGTGAAAAGACCCAGATGATTGGAAAATGGAAAACCTTGGCCTTCTCCTTGAAAAAATTGATCTTCTAGATGAAAAAGCTTGAAAAAGCAAGGGTTTATGCTTGTTGATCTAAAAAATCTGATGAAAAACCAGCAAATATGAATTCTTGGATCATAAAAATTCTTCAGACTTGCTGCTCCAACTTTCTCCTTTGAATGTTACCTGCAAAAATAATAAAAATTACATGAAAGAGAGGTGTTAAATAGACTTAGGGTTTTGTTTTTTTTGCTTTGCTTTCTTTTTCTTTTATTTCCAAAACCCTAAAATCTTAGCTTCTTGAACTTTGGATGCCATCTTCCTTCTTGTAATTTTGAAAAATTTGAAAATCTTGAAAATTTCTCTAAGGCATGAGAAGATGGGTGCCCTTCTTCACTAGGGGCGCCCACTTTAAGTAGAGTTAGTCAAATTTCTGATATTTTCAACTTTTCACCATTTTGTCCCCCTACTTCGCCTTTGATTTCCAGTTTGTAGACTGATCTGACAGTCGAGCTAAAAGATCCATCATGTAGCCTGATTGATTCTGAGAAGGTTGTTCTGGAGGCACTTCTGGCTAAAAACTTAATCTCGACCTTCAAATTCATGGGAGCCTTTTCCTTCCAGGGGCGCCCATTTTGTCCAGAGTTAGCCATTTTTATGATCTTCAAATTTCTTCATTGACACCTTTTCTACAAATGATCTCATTGAATCTAGTGCTCCAGGCATCGAATTGATTGCCTATTATGCTCATCGTGAAGCTGACGAGATATTAGGAGGGGTCTTCTAGGAGATACTTCATCAAACAATGAATTCTAAACCCTCAAAAGTTTGGGTGTCCATCTTGACTGGGGGCGCCCATGTTCACTAGAGTTAGATTATTTTTTTTGTTTTTCTTGTTTGCTTCTAAATCTTGGTTCTTAGCTCTCGTTTCTCCCTACTTTCAACTTCTCGTATCTCACTACTGCAACCTCCGATTGACGTGTTGGATATCTCGTTGGAGAGCTGGATCAACCACAGAGAGATCATATTAGAGCTTCATCTCCAAATTCATTTGTTTAGGCCCTTGAAAACTTGGGCGCCTCTTCTCTCCTGGGGCGCCCAAACCTTCCAGACTTAGCCATTTTTATCTGACTTTCTCTTCAAGTTTGAAACCTTCATTCTGTACCCTCGACTTCGATCTTAATTTATCAGAGGATGGTCAGTCGAATGATCTGACGGAGGCAGGCGTATCGAAGCTGGCTGAATACTGAAGAGATTGAGCACTTTAACAAACCCTAACTGCTGGATTAGGTGCCTCAAAAAGCTAGGTACCCTTCTTCACTTAGGGCGCCCACTTTTCCCACACTTAGTCAATTTTTGATATTTCTCATTTTCTTCCTTCTGACCATAGTTTGGAACCTCCCTGTTTGGCCTCGAATCTCGGATGACTAGATGGTCTATTGATTGCATCATTGGACTCGCTGCGGAGCTGGCAGAGAACTGAGCAACTTCAACTTAGAGCTCAAACACTAATTCCATCATCTGGTGCCCTAAAAAGGTGGGCGCCCTTCTTCACTTGGGGTGCCCAAGTCTGGTAGTGTTAGAAAATTTTCATCACTTTTCACCTTCTTTCTCGTTCTTCATGGCTACTTACCAACTCACCTTCTGTTTAATGCTTTGAGTGTTGAATCTGACACCTAGCAGCTAACTGACCTCCATTGATGACCTTGGAGCTCCTGATATGCTTCTGAAAAAGCATAATAGACCCACTAAGGCAAAACTGATTATTTTGAGATTCTGACTACACGAGCCTGATGTAGACATATTTTGAGCCAATCAAAATCAATTTGAACCCTAATGGAACAACTTTCTATTTTTAGAAAGTTTCTATTTTAGAAAGTTTTGCCAAGATTCATTTCGAAGAAACCTTAAAACCTGTAAAAGTTACTATTTTTAGGAAATTTCTAAAAATAGTTTTCTAAAAAGTAGGGATGAAAAACTGAGATCTGGGTTTTGTAGATTAGGTCACTCTGAGTAGACCTAGATCGTCAGATTTTGGGAATTTCACATTTTGACCCCTCATGCAAGACATGCACACCCAAATTTTGACCTTTTTGTGATTTCAAAACTTTTACTCATTTTTCAAAATGTAAAGTGTAACAAAATTTTTATTTTGGGGTACAACAAGAGGCTATTACCATGATAAATAATGAGTGTTGAATTCATATGGATTAAAGCCCTATTATGGTGGGCGACATGCAAGCTTCTCACCACATGGCAAAATGTCATGAATATGAATGGGATGCAAGATTTGAATCAAGAGTTTTGTACGGGTGCAGGGTGTTGTAAAAAAAGAATTGTTATATTCCCCTATCCTAGCTCTAGCCTCACACGGATTCTGGGTAGTTTTGGCATTGTGTTCCAAAATTTTATTGGTGATGGGCTTTGTGTCTATAAGTTGGTTTCTAGTGTGAATTCCAGCAATATGGGGGGTGATAGAAACTGGGTCGAACCCAAATCTTGTGTTGTTGTGAAGGAGAAGGAGGTTTGGAAGGTGCTTGTTAAGGGTGGATTAACCCCCTATCTGGAAAGACTTCATGGAAACAATCCTCAGGTGATGGAGCTCTTTCTTAAGGGTTGGAACGAAAAATTTCTTAAACTTAATGGGACTAAGTTTGAGGTGAATGAGGAATTCATCATTGGAATTACGGGTCTGCCTATGACAGTATGAAGGTTTTTAGGGATAAAAAGGAGGTGCAAACAACAATGAAAATGTTTATCAAAGATGATGAAGAGAAGGACTTAAAGACTGCTAACAGTGGTAGATATCAACGCAACTCCCTTAAGGCTTTATGGGGAGATGTTGCGGAGGAATTGATGCGCTACATTACCTTGGAAGGCCATTTCTCAGCGGTGAGTAACTATCATTTCATTCTGTTAAATCACTTTCGTCACAAGAGGAGTGTCTCTTTTCTAGTTTATCTTCTTATGTCTTTGGATGCGGGGATTAAGGATCACAAGAAGAATCCAAAAAATCATGTTTTACATGTCGGGTTAATTCTCCTAATTTTTTATTATGCAAAATATTTTGAGGTTCCCAAACCTATGGCCACCCCAAAGAATAAAAATCTTGCAGAAGGGTATGATACGGCTTCTGATGATGAACCTGTTAGTAAAATGGCCAAGAGAAGGAAGCTAATTTTGGGTAAAAAGGATGACTCAGAGGATGATGTGGAGTTTGTGCCAGATTCTCTTGCCTCCATGGAAGGGGGTCCACATAGCCATCCCTTGGGAAGGAAGAAAAAAGGTGAAGATTGTGACAGTGGTGCTTATTTAACATGTAGTGATGAACCTGTTGTTGTGGTGTCGAGTAGGGGTCCGAAGATTAGGAATGATTTGTATGGAGAGGCTTCTTCTCCACCTCCAACCACCAAGATGAAGGACATTGGGGAAGCTAGTGGGAAGAAAAGGGTGTTGCAGTCTGCGAGTCAGATTCTGGAGCAGGGTCGACCTCTCACTATTGTGGCGACATCTTTATTGATGATTCCTTGAGTGTTCAACTGACTATGCAAATGAAAGATAAGTATGGAGTTTCTGCTAGTGTTCCAGAGCCCCAGGGTGAGGACTTGGAGAGGGTTATGAAGAGAAAATCAGTGGTTGAAGGAATTGTTAGCTCTATCCGCAAGCTTAAAACTCCAGTTGTTGTGGAAAAAGGTAAGGAACCCCCTTTTAAAAAGGATAAGAATAGTTCTTCTAAGGAGGAGGATGCCCTGGGTAAAGGGGTTTTTAATATTGATAGAAATGATTTGTCTGATGTGCTTGGAACTGCGCATGAGGGGTCTCTTGTTTTCTTTAAGCTTTTTAAGTGGTTTTTCCATGAGCTTAATAAAGTGAATGTTAGAGTTAGGGGTATGGTTAAAAAGACTAAGGGGTCCTCTATTCAGAACCAAATTGATGAGATTTTTGAAATCTTAAACATTGTGGCGGACATGGTGGCAGAGGAAACCGTCAAAATGAAGCAGAATATGGAAGAAAGAATCCTCAGTCTTGAGGATCAAATGGGGAAAGTTTGGGACTATCTATTGAGAGAAGGGGAGGGTCATAAAAGCGTTGGGAATGTTGAGTCTAGTACTGTTGCCTCCCCTCTGGTTAGTGCTAAGAAGAGGAAAGATACTATCCATGATGATGGGGGTGTTGTTGCTTGTAAGCAGATGGGTGAAGTTGTTACTACTAGTAAGAATGGTGAAAAAGGTATTGTTCAGATTTCTAAGGTTAATACGGGTGGCCCTGAAGCATGTACAAGGAACAAAACTAAAGCTCAGGGAGGACCTTTTGGGGAGGAAAGTTCTAATGTTTTTGATGACGCACAAAAAGCTATAGACTATGATGTAGAGGCGGCAGACATTCTGAAAAGTATGTAGTGCTACTGGGTGCTTCTCCTTTTTGGCTGCTTTTTTGCTGATGGATTGCTACTGTTGGGTTGTTCACTAATGTTTTGCTTCTATATTTAGTTCAACTGCTTTCTTTGTAAAGGGTTTTGGGCCCCTTCAAAACTCGTTATTTACCTCTAATAAAAAATAATCAACAATATTTATAAAATCTATCTAACAATATGTATAGAAGTAAATAAAATAGCATACATCCACAATATTACACAAGACACAAAGATTTATTTGGTAAATCCTTTTGGGAGAAAACCCACCACCAAAATATATTCACTGTTACATTAATTAGAATCAACAATGATTAAACACAACAATTTATTTCAAACCTTTTATAGATTCTCAATCTACAACATACTCTTCTTCTACAATCACTCTAATGTTTAGACACAAAAAATATGCAATCTAATACTATTACTTTTAGCTTATACAATCAAGTAACCTTGGTAGATTTGTTTGAGATTTAATGTATATAGATATATTTATGGGAATATCAACTAATGGAATTACAAGATTCATGCAACTATAATCTAACCATACATGACATTAGCATACTCCATTGATATACTAAGTGTGATGTCTCTATACGAATATTCATATCGTATAATTCACAACTATTGCACACTATGAATTAATAGTTATAAACCTAACACTGTTGGTATACTTATAGGTTTTCACTATAGAAAATACTATTATCTCCTCACTTATAATAGCACACACCAGCATAACATTACTTTCGATTGCTTGCAATAGCTCATGCTGTCTTCTATAAAACTCTGTTGCTCTCATATTATGCCACATAAAATCCAATTCTGGACACGTGCCCTTGAATCATTGTCCATGCTCAATAACACACTAATCACATGTGGAACAGTGAGTTCTTCATCCAAAATATTTGTGATTGTTTTCACAATATTAGCACATGTGAACTAACATATATGATGTATCATAACATCTCCGACATCATTATAATATATAAATCACTATGCATGTTGTACCAAAAAATTGTAACTTCATTTCATATCACCACAATCAATTATATAGAAAAACTCTTCCTACAAGGATGCTCTATAGGTGAATATCACCCAAGTCCCAAAAGATAAAGGAAAATCAAAATAAGACAACCAAAACTAAAATGCATATATTTATAGTTTATAAAAGCCCAAGAATAGAAGACTAATTTTTTTAGCATAATATTCAAGTGGACCCTCTTTTCAAATTTGGTTTCTTGCCTACTTGTAGGCTTTAGTAACTAGAATAGACTTGGTGCAAGTCAATTTCAATTGGCATAGATGTTATTTCCAACTTAAGTGAATATCTTGGATGCTACCATTGGCCAAGGCATTGGTCTAGTTAGTGGCACCCATAATTGATGGCTACCAAACTAGTCATGTCTATGGTCTTAATCCTAAGCTTCTCCCCATTTTTCTATCCCCCCTTAGGACATTTGAAAATAAAATCAAACCCCTACCACTTGAATGATGTATTTTTTGGTGTTTCAATTCGCACCTCTAGAATGTGGATTAGAAATGGACAACTATGCACAATAAAACTACTCTTCAAATTAGGAGGGGAAGCTCCCTCTTCATTGAGGATGCTTAAAAAGAATACTAAACTACTGCCAATATTTATATTCTTAGCTAAGAGCACAAGGTTATAAAGCTCTTTGTGTCATAGCTGAAGTTTTCTCTTTTCCAAAACTTCAAACTACAACTAGGCCTAAACTATAGACACTTCTGACAACTCAAGTAAACTCAAAGCTTGTGAGTCAAAAGTAAACAAGGAATGATTTGAATAACACAAAAGATTAAATAAACTTACTTCCATATCACACTTGAAGACTCGTTGTACTTATAAGATGTAAGCTAAAATAAAGATTATACAATAAAAACACATAAGACAAGAAACTAAAAGAGATCGAGCAAGTAAATTAGAGCAAAGAAGGCATATGTTTTCACTTTTCTCAATTTCTAACAACAGTTACACTTTTGGGACAACAGATTGTAGCAAAGAAAGGCTTACAATGAGCAATCAAACACCAAATTACACTTGACACAAGTTGAGCAATAACTGAACAATAATTTGCAGCAATACAGGCCTACAAATTAGCTCTTACAATAATAGTTAGAAAATAATGGGCAAGGTTGCCCTTATTTATACACAAACAAGAAGTAGGTAACCATAAAATCTCCTTGCTTTAAGCTGAATAAACTTTCCAACTCACAAAATTTATTTCTAAAACTAACACAAGACAACTAACCAACCACCTACTAAAATTAGTTAACTATTTTAAAAGCATGGAAAGTTCCAACTATACATTTTATTTTTCTATTTCACAAAGAATAGATAATCATGAAACAAGAATAGCAAGTTAAACTTGGAAAAGGCATCGAGTTAACTGCTACTTTTAGTTCTACTCTTGGAAATCTTTGCTGCCCCAAAAAGGTGATTCATTTCTCTCCAAAAAGTGGATTCCCAAAAAAAAAAAATTGAGGTCTAGGTTTTGTAGACAATCACATTCTAAAGAGACCCAATTCATCAAATTTTGAAAAAGCGAAGGGATTCCCAAAAAAGTGTTGAAAAAATGGATTTTTGGGAATATAAAATTTCCCAATCTTCAAGAGGAGCAAAAAGAAAATGGACCCAAATTGATGAAAAACTATAAAATTTGACCACCTATTTCTAAAATGTGTTGCCCTAAAAGATTAGACCATGAAAATGTGTGCCTCTATGCTTCCCATTCTTGAATCCATGAAGAACACTAAAAAAGCACTCCGTTTGAGCCTCCAAATATTAATGAGTAGAAAATTTTATCTTTCCTCCTTCAAATGCAACTAAAAGCTTGCTTAAATAGAGTTTTAGGATGAAAAAGCACTTTCTTTGTGAAAGCCCTAAAATTTTGAAGTCCATCCATGAAGATAGGAACTTTGTATGTAAAAATATGAGTTTGTTTCAATGTGCAATGGTGAGTTCCTCCTTTGTAGCTCTCCAATGTTAGCCATTTTCTTTGTTCTTTTCAACTTTTGCTTGCTAATGCTTTCGCGAAGGCCTGCCTCCAACTTCGACGAGCCAACACTCTAGTATTGCCAACTAATAAAATTTGTTTGACCAACGTTGAAGTGATCCCCAACTTCATATCAGCATTCAACATCATCTAATCATGATTGTAGACCCAAAAAGTGACCAAGGAAGGTTGAATTGGAAAGAAGGCATGCTGGGGTCGAAAATATTCTAAGTGTTGAAAACCCAGGTGCCCCTAGCTGACAGGGTCACCTAGCATCCTATGCCTTAGCCAAATTCCATTTCAATGATTTTCATCTTTCTTCCATCCCTGATCTTTTCCTTTTCCAACTACATCTTTTGATCACTGATTTCCGCAAGACGATAGACACCTGCATTTGGATGTTGAGCATACTAACCTATATAAACCTCAGTGATATGTTTGCTAGATTTTCTCAACCTCTAATGTTGCTTTTATCCTATTTTTTGGGTGATTGAAGGTTACTAATGGGCAAGATTCACTCAAACAATGAACAATGAAAGCTGAAAAATGACTAAGGCACCAAATGATAGGTTCCCTTGTCAACCAGGGGTGCCTAGACATCCCAAAGTTGGAATTTTTTATAAATTTCACCATTTTAAAATTCACCTTTGTTTCACGTGAACTTCACATTTTCTCGATTGTTGACATTGTGACGTTGCCTACACAACATTTGAGACTTTGAATCTAATACTTGGTAGTAGATAATCCTCCATTGATGACCTTAGAGCTCATGCTTCACCTTTTGAAAAAGAAAAATTAACCCACTAGAGAAATCCTAACCTTTTGATGATTCTAACCAGACCAGCCTAATTGGGAAGTATTTTTGACCAATCAGAATTAGTTAGAGCCCTCCAAAAAAAATTCTATTTTTAGAAAGTTTTTCTAGCATCCATTTGACAACAAACCTAGAAAACCTTGAATCAAGTCTATTTTTAGAAACTTTGACTTTTGACAAAAAATTTACAAGACTTTGACCACTCTTTACAAAATTCCTTATTGAAGCAAAATTTTTGATTGGGCACAACAATTGGCTCTGTTTGGGGACCATGTCAGATACTTATGGCATAGGAGAACTAAGAATATCTAGAATTTTAAGCATAAACCAGTGTCTTATCCATTGGGCATCAGAGTTAGGACCATCTCCTAATCACTTATCACAAGACTTTTCCCTAAATCACCTAGGACAAGACTTTCTAAAATCACCTATAAGTTGGAACTTCCCCAGACTGCCCAAAAACACCTAGAACATAACAAAAACTTCACAAAATGGGGAAACACATTAACGAAAAAGGAAAGGAAACTACTCCATCCCCGAAGGAATGAAATGCTTCAAGTACTGCCTATTGTATGGCAATGGGAATGGATTACAACGATGCCACTTAAATTGCTTGAAAGGCTTCATTTCTCTTTTGATGGGTTTTGTAGGAGATAATTCCTCTAAGATGAAGATTATTAGATCTTCATACACAAAAGAGTCAAAATATGGCGTAAAGAGGGAAGCATATATAACTGAGGCATTAGTTTTGTTGTTCTCCATCCTCAGGGATGTCTCTGATGTCGAATGCTTCAAACCAATCGATCGTGTTCCAAACTCAGTTTTTATAATGTCGTAGGTGATCCTTTTTCTTGGAAATATCCTTTGATTAGATCATCGATCAACTTTACATCCCCTTTAACACATAGGAGTTTGATTCCCATGTCTTCGACATTTTTGAGGCCTAACAAAAGTACCTCTTTTTTAGCTTTAGTGAATTTTGATTGCAGGCAATATGCATATGGGTACAACTATCCTTTAAGGGAGATGATTATTACTCTTGCTCCTAAACCTACAGTTGAACAACCCCAATTGAACTACACTATCCATAACTTTGTATCCTCTATCAATATCTTTTCAAGGCAAGCAATGTTTTATTCTTTAGCTTCTATCTTTGACAATGTCACATAATTACCAAGACCTGTTTCTTGATATAGAATTTGGGCTAGGGGGTCTAGGGATTTCACCACTATGAATTGAGATTTGGGCTCAAGTTTTATCTTGATTTTTCTCTCCTTTACATGAATGGTCATGGACAACCAATCTAACTGTATTTCACCACCAGGATCTTTGCAAAAGCTCCAGCTCAACAACATCCCGTAACTAGCTAGAATGTTAGCCACTAGGATAGTCATCATGAATTTCTTCTCCAGACAAGCCACCAATCTTACATGTGTGTCTTTTAATTGGCCAACCAACGACATTGACTTTGATGCAAGTGTAGCACTCGTTCTGAGTTTCTATGCATGAGAGCCCCAAAGTGTTCATGACTTGAAGAGGCATGACGTTGTTCAAAGCGCCAAAATCAATAATGCAGTTGCTCAATTTGAATCCACCTGTATATAAAGATATATATAAAGGTTTGGGCTTTTCTTCTGCTAGAACTTGAACAACTTGAGCAAATTAAGCTGAATGACAACCTTCTTCTTTACATATTGTATTATTTTGTCTAGTTGCTCTGGGTGATCACGAAGATACTCCAACTGTGAAATCTTAACCTTGATCTTTGTCATGGAATCTAGTACATCAAAATTTGCCAAAGATGAATCTTGATATACCTTGACATTCTCATGTGAATTTTTAAAAGTGGAAGTTGCAACCACTTCCTTAACTTTTTCTTTAGTTCTTTGGATCTCTTCTTCTTCCTTCTGCACTTTTAAGTGTTGAGCGCATGAAAACATAGGCACTGAATATCTTTCATGATTTACTATAAGAGAGTAGTGGTAGAGGTCTTCTTCTTCTTCAATAATGGGTTCACTATCAATGTATCCCATAGTAGAGTTGCCATCAAAGTTTTCCATCTGTGGTAAGACAAAATTCAAACTTGGTGTAGGGACAATACTCGAACTGGGTGCAACATCAACATATCCCATGATCTGATTCATTCTTAAATTCTTAGGACATGCAGAACTAGTATATGCATCATTCTCATGGAAAGAACAAAATACTGCATTTTGTGTAGCTTCAATCATTGGTCTTAGTGGAGGTGTTGGCAACCATGGCTTGTAATTATTGAAAGGTTGGAAATTATTCCTCATAGGTTGATACAGTTGTTGAGGTTGATATTGTGGTGGTGCAGGTTTCCCTTGAGTAGGAAACCGCCTCTTGAGAATAGTCATCTCATTGGCTACCTTCTATAGTTATGGATCTATAGAACTCTGAACTAGAGGTCTAATTGAATCCTTCTTCATCTTGTTGGAGGTGACCATATTATCCTCCAAATCAATGGCGTGTTCTTTTACATCTGTCAATTCTATTTCTTTTGTCATCTTCACAAAGAAGGCTATCTTTAATGGAAGAGCATAAATATGAAACAACTCATCAGTATCTCCAATGATGGGTTCAGTGTAGAAGAAGCTCATGTAACGAGATGATTAAATCTTGCTACAAATGCGCTCTTGGGCTTATTGTGCTCTATTTTTGAATTTGCAAGTTGGGCAAACAACAGATGATTGTCTTCAACGGGCTTGAATCTCACAAAAAATTTATTGCTCATAGTTTCCCAACTTGTAATAATGTTCAGCTCCAAATGATTAAACCAATCAGCAACATTTCCCACAAGAGTCTCTACGAAGAGACATACAATAATGTCTTCAGGTGCCACGTGCAAGACAACGCAAGTTTTTGTGAACGTAGAAATATGTTCATCTGGGTGTTTAGTCTCGTCACCGTGAAATCGAGGAAAGTGCTTCCTTAAACCTTTAGGTAACTCATGATTTCCTTGCAAAGCCAAAGGTCTAATGTTGTTACCCCAAGGTAATGGGGGTGGATGTCTCTAATTTCTATCAACATGATTATTGTCAACATTATTGCCTACATTATTGTTGTTATCACCCATTGCTTTTGGCTGGATCACAGGTTCTTCTTGTTGACGTAGTTTTTGCGACTACACCAACACAGAATAAAGTCGCCAACGACTACTCTATCTTCTCTTGAACAAAGTTTCCTACATGATAAGATTGCGAGATAGATCATACATTTAACTCCAAGGTTCCTTTAATGTGAATAGTCTCGGTTGGCTTGATGTGATTTTGCTGGTATTTCAAGGGGACTTACACAATTGTTCGACAGTTGACAGCAGATAGCGGAATAAGGGATTTCATGTAATTGGAATGATTTGGCAACTGAGCACAAATTTCCTAATCCTAACCAGAAATGAACTGAAATTAAATGGGTGTAGGGCCTAAGAAATTTATGTTCTATCTAAATGCAAGACATGTGGAGTTCAACTTCAGCAGACTTCAATCGGATTTTACCTAGCCTCGCATCAGACAGCTTCAACAAAATTGGTGCAATCTTCAGAGGAGTAACGAAGAATATTCAGATTATAATTCAACATACATGTACCATCACAACGATGCATACAAGCATACGAACCACAATCGAAGTTAAGTTTGAAATGATTTCTAGTTGACCACGCAAGGCAAACTCACCATCAGCATGTTGCTAGTGGTATGGATAAAGAGAAGCTACTTCGATCAAACACCACAAATCCACAATTACTAAGTACTTGCATGAAATGAAATCTACTTTACTTTAAGCTACTTCAAGTTTCTACGTGAATTGGAAGGACGAAGAAGCCTTGACAACTACTCATAACAAAGAAGAAATCACCATCAATGAAAATTCTTTTATTATGAAAGCATTCACGACAACTTCTTACAAAGTATTCAAAGGGAAGACTTTCCTTCCTTTTCAATCTAAACTATACTATCAACTATTCTACTTTCTACTCTAGCAATTTCTCTCTACTCCCTCTCTACTATCCTAACTCTGATCTAATCTAATGAGTACAAATGAGGGGGACTCCCCCTTTTATAGATGGCCAAGTCCAACAGACGGCTCAGATTACAATCGACTAGATGGCCCAGATTGTGCCACCTCAGCCCTAAACAAGATTCACCCTAAAAACTGCCACAATGGAGAGTGGGGCAATAAATGAGCAATTAATGGCCACCATCTTCCAAAAGATTCCCGTTTGTAGACACGTTCACACTGTTCTCGATCTTCTTCTTGACGTTGTTCTTCAACTTCTTTTTTGTCACTAAGTCTCAACACTTAGCCATTTTCTTGCAAATTTTCTTCCTTCGAGGTTGAAATATCATCTTGGATTACTTTCTTCATCACTTTAAGTCATCACCGCTTGGTCTCGACGTTCCTCCTGCAAAACAAGCAAGGAGAAGAGTATTAGAACACTTCATAATATAAATTCACTTTACTTACCGGATTTTCATGTTTTAATCTCCAAGGGTTCATCGTTTTTCCTTAGGCAACTTTACGCTTAAATTCTTCATGCCTTAGCCAAATTTCCAACCTATCTCGTATTTTCCCTGGCACACTTCACTCTGATATTTCATCCAACCCAGGCTCAAGAAAGAAAAGCTTTCATCAGGAACTCGATCAAAAATCATCTAGGCGATCATTTTCAAATTCATCCGCCAAGGCATTTTTAACACATTTTATCCCTTGCCTTAGAAAATTTTAAAATTTTCCTTAGGAAATTCATCAACCTGGTGCCCATCAAAATCTCCATCCTGAAAGCCTTGGCGAAGTGCAGGAGACACTAAAATCCATTCCTCGTTGACAATCTTCAATACCTAGAAGAAAATTTCCTCCAAAATGCGATGAACTCATGGGTATACAACGAACGGGTTCATTTAATTTCCTTGAATTTTGAACTTTGGAAAAATAATCCTTAACAAATTAAATCCGTTCTTCACATCTGTGAACATTTCTTGTTGCTCTGACTTGAAAATCTCATTGTTCCTGCAATATTGGCACTCAATGACTTTCCAATGCAACTTCATCCGCTTCTGAAAAATTTCATCACCTTCAGAGTCTAGGCGTATTTTCTAAAGGAAGAAAATATTTTTCCTTAGAAGAATTTTGAATCACTTAGCATTTTGAAAATTTTTTCCTTAGAAAATTTTATTCATTCTTCAATCCATCTTGCCAGTGGTGAGGAAATTCTTATCAATTCACTTAAAATATTTTTCTATCAAACGCCCTGAGCACACTTGTATGTCATGAAGAAAATATTTTCCTTTCTCCCAACGCCTAGCACATTTTCATCTCCCCCTTTACCTTACCTGGGCGCACTTTATACATGTAGGAGGATATTTTTTAACTTCAACGCCTTGAGATATTTTTAACCCCACTTTCATTATGGGCGCATTTAGCATTTTGAGGAAGATATTTCACTTCCACGCCCAGCAACATTCACCTTCATTCATATCACCTTGGGCGTATACCACACTTGAAGGGGAAAATTCAACTCCACCACGCCTAGTATACTTTACCTTCCACTCACCACCTTACACACTTGGGCGCATTTTAGTATGAGAAAAGGATGGGTGCATATGACAAGAGGAGAGGAATAAAGCCTTTCAACGTGACTCTTGAGCTTCATTGTTTTGTCTTCACATGGCCCCACTTGGGCGCATATAGCATGTAGAGGAGAATAACACATTTCCAACGGCCAGCCTTGACTTGTTGACTTCTAAACATGGGCGCAAATAGCATGGTGAGGTGGATGAGATTCTAATGCCCTTGACTTCTTCTTTAAATCTTTGACCCTCTCCTGGCATGGGCGCAAATGACACATAGAAGAGGATATTTATACTTAGAATTTTTCTTTGAAGTCATCCACCTTGGGGGCGCATTTAGCTATGTGTGGTGCATAAAACTCTTTGACTCTTTTGACTTGCTTATTGAGCGCATTTGCTACTTGATGAAGGATGGGTGCAAATGGAGGGTGGTGGAGGATTAGTCCATGCCTTAGAATTTTTTTAAAACTTTCTCCTTGAGGGTGGGCGCATTTTTCCCTAGGTGAAGGATGAAGTTGAAACTTAGAATTTTTTTCTTGATGCCTCTACCACCTTGGGCGCATTCGATGCAAGGGGGTGGATGAAACTCATGCCTTTGGAATTTTTTATGCTTCTTCATCAAGCAGGGTACATGTAGGGGTGGTAGGTGGATTTTCCAACACTTAGATTTTTTATCACCCACTTGTTCCTCTTTGGACGCATTTTGATGTATGAGCCGGATGAATTCCAACATTTAAATATTTTCTTGACTTCCAGCTAAAGTGGGCGCATTTCCTGGGTGCTGCAGGATGAAACTCATGCCTTAGCCATTTTTCCTGACTTCCGCCAGCTTCTCTATGTCCTACTATTTATAGTAAGTCTTCTGATTTTCATACCTTAGAGGCTCAAATTGTTTTGAAATTTTGAACACTGGATCTTCATGACTTCATCAACCTGTTGACATTGCTATTCTGAGTTGGCCTGCTAAAAATAACATATTTATGAAGGTAGTTTGCTATTTATAGTACTTGCTCATTTCTGATACCTCCACAACTTCGTTTGATTTGAAATTTGAATGAGGCACTCCTCACCACGTGGCCTGCCTGCTGACATCGGCGCCTATTGTTGACTTGCTATTTTTAGCCTATTTCTAAAATGACTTACTATAAATAGTAAGTGCTCTGTTTTCCCTCAAATTTTATCAGCGCATAGCTTGAAAGATGTTGATTGCAGTGGTATACATCAATTTTTGAAATTTTTGACTTTTTACTCCTCATTTTGGGTCCCAAAGCTAGAAACCCTAATTAGTCTTGCATGCATATCAAATGATCTCCATTTGTCCTTGTTTCTGTTGCATTGCGATCAACTCATGATTCTAAAGTGCTGGAAGGTGGCTGGCAGGATGCATCTGCTAAAAATTGTAAGTTCCTGAATAAGTGATTATCCTGCTTTGCATGTCACACCACTGTGTAGGTCTCGAAAAACCCATAAGGAATATGCGAACATGCAAAGAAAATCGTGACATGCAAACCCTAAAAATAGCCTCTAAAGGATGAACTCTGAAATTCATTATCTCACTTTGCATGTTATAACATCGTGAAGGTCTCGAAAAACCCATAAGGAATCTCCAGACATGTAGTGAAAAGCTCTGCATATAAACCCTGAAATCTGCTCTGGAAGTTGGACTGCTAAAAATAGTAAGTTGTATGTTTCAGCTCAAATTTTGCATGTGAGTAGCTTGACCTGTTCTGGATGCAGTGTGACTGTTAAAACTTCAAGAATGCTGAAGGAAATGCTTGGAATTACACACTTATTAAAAATAGTAAGTTGTCAGAATTTGATGAAACTTCAATGAAAACCTGTTGGAAGCATGCTGACATCAATGTTAGTCTCTGTTTTCAATTTATTCATTTCGTTTGATTTCAAATTGGCAAGGAAGTTCAAAACCCTAATTTTCAGAATTGGCCAAAATTCACGTTTAAACTCAATGACGGGCACAATCCTCGTAAGGAAAACATCAAAAAAGAGACAGAGAGAGAGAGAAAAACCAAAGCCAAAAAGATCAGAATGGAGCAAAAATTAGGGGTCCCCATCTTGAATGGGGCGATGTGTGAAAAGGTCACAACATCTGGCATCCCCACAGGAAAGTGTTGAAAAACACTTTAAGAATTGAACCTTGGTTAATCCTCCTCAAACCATCATACAAAAAGATACTTACTCAAAAGGGGAGAAGAATCCGATATTGGATCAGAACACTTTCATCCAAGACCCTATGAGTGTGTGCATTTTTTCCATCTCTAAACCATCTCGACCTCCGGAATCAGCCGCAGCAAGTTATATAACTATCTTAACTTCATAAGCATCCTGGACATTGCCTCGCTGCCAGTTAGGCATCTATAGCCCCGACAAGGTTGTCACTACAATTCTCACGAATATTGCTCCACTGCCGGCCGGGCGTCCATAGCCCCGGTGGAGTTACTCGTATGTTCCCAAAACCAATATTTCATAATATTTCTTTCATTTTTCATTTTCTCATTTCTTTCTTGTTTTTCAAATATTTCTTTTAAGCACATTTTCTTCTTTCTCTTTTGATTTTCTGTCAATTCCTTGATTGGATGGCTGGCAATGAAGCCTCCAATGGGTTTGAGAATTGTAGTGGCGCTGAAACAAGATGTGAGATTTTCACTTGCCAAGACCTTTTCCAAGAAACCAAAATGACTCAGAGTGGAGATAGGTAAGGTATTTAAGGTCTTTAAACTCATGTGTTAAGACACAATAACGGGTTAACCTCCCGAGACAAGTTCAATCCTAAACTGGATGATGACAAGAGGAAAACAATCTTGGCTTTTCAAAATTTGCAAATTCTGGTGGAAAGAAACCATGTTGTGAAATTAAAACCATCATCACCCTCTTCGCAATGGGAAACCCATAAATCCTTGCCCATTCCAAACCAAAACCACTTGAGTGGACAACTCAAGGGATGGGAAATCCAAACCAAAAACCCAAAGGGCAACAAACCAAAACCAAAACGGAAACAAACTGAAAAACAAACAAAAAAGGGAAAGCTAAATCTAATTATGTTACAAAGTAGGTTCCAGGAGGGAACCTAAGCTTGGAAATAATGCCTGAGGAATTTCCCATCGTCCGGCAATGGGATATCCCCTCGTGTTCATGTCCGTAACTTAAATGCATCATCTCCCAAGATCTTAGAAGCTCGACCAAGGTTCAACCATTATTTTCCCATCCATCCATTCATAACTCTTTGATGCTTAGTCAAACTTTCCAAAGCTTCATCTCTTTTTTCCTCCAATTGCATCAACTAAGACAACCTTGTTTGAACCCGGTCTTCTCTCTCATTGACCTCTCCACATTCTTCTTTTAAAATGACTTGTTGAATCATCTTTGGGACTTGCTCTGAGGAGATCTTACTCATAGCACCTTTGTTCCTTGAACGAAAAGCATCGTGCATTCTACCTGAATTGGGTAGCGATAAGTCGTTGATGGAGGCATTTTTTGTTTCTTGCTTTACATCTTTCAACATAGAATCTCCAAACATCCTTTCATTCTCATCCCCGCTTGAATCATTTTCAATCCATACTTCGGTGGAGGCAGGCGTATCTTCTAAAAGCTTTTCTTCTTTCGAGCTCTACAACATGAGGACTTCTTTCTTAATGGACCTATATGAACCCAAATCAGTTTCTACGAACAAAACATCACTATTTTCACCACATTCTGTGATCATCAATCTGAACCATGGTGTACTTTATATTTTTATCTGGTTTGGAACTCCTCTCCAAGGAAGCCACATGTGGGAGAAGTCAGTCGCAATGTATCCATTCAATTTCCTTGACCAGTCCCTACTCAATAGTATGCCATAACCATCAGGTATATCTACAACTGATATGTCAATGCGACTCTGAATTCTGGGATCCGCTTCTAGCTACATATGGATGCTATTTAATTCTCCTACAACTAGAACTTCAGTCTTATCTAGCTGAGTCACCTTCTTGTTGGTCTGGAGCGGAATTATACCTAACGCTTGACATACCTTCAAAAGCATGACATTACTTGATGCACCGGAATCGATCAAATAGTTATGCAATAACCTCCCAAAAATTCTAACTGAAACTAGAAATGGGGTTGGATCATCCCTTCCCTAATAGAAAATGACTGGCTTTTTCCTTTCATTCACTGGGGCATTCTTACTTTCATCTTTTCCATTCTGGTTACTTTGGACAACATCTTTTGGATTCTTCTTCTGTTTCGTGAGAACATCAGGTTGAGCTTTCTCCTTAATCCCTGCCCCTAGCTTCTTAGAAGTGTTTGAAGAACCTTGTACCATACCTATGAAATTTTGAGGTTGCTGCGGAGCCTCCCAAGTGTCAAATGGCACGTGAGGCACCTCTTCTACCATATTCGTATTTTGTGCGGGATGAGACTGTGTGATGACAGGAGGGTTTCTTGGTGCACTGGTTGCTTCTTGGGACATACTTCTCACAACAGGCATTTCATTCAGACTTCCTAGAATGGTCTCCCTTACTTCTGAAATCTTCATTAGCTCATGTAGGGGGAGACTAACCTTCATCTTTTTGAATTCTTCCAGTACATAAGAGCCAAGTCTTTTTACGTCCTCTCTAGGAAGACTCTCCTTCTTTCTTTTCCCAACTTGATGAACTAGTTGCTGCATAGCTTGTTGTCCTCCTCCGCCTTGCATTGTATTCTGTTGCCTATACTCTGGAGAATCTCTTGGTAAACTTGGGTTATTGCTTGCGTTGGGATGCGGCGGAGTTGTAAAATTATTTGGAGGTACCGATGACGTCAGAGGTTCACGTTGTTGGTGGTAATTCCTCTGATACACTTTAGGAGCTTCACCTCTAGTAGTCTGAAGGGCTTGTACCTCCCTTCTTCCTTCTACCAAGACACTGTTGTTGAGAGGCCGAAAAAAATAACCATCTCTATGAAGAGGCTCTTCTGGTGAAGCATACGTGGTGTGAACTTCTGATGGTATTTGAAACTCTGGCATCCCCACGAGATCATTTGCTGAAGCTGATGGAAATTGGTGATTAACTGGTGGGGGTGTGTAACTCTGAAACTCAGGCGGGAAATTGCAATCTTCTATTATCAATGCTTGATCATATCTGGGTGTTGGGACTAATTCATATCTTGTAATTGGAGGGTTCTCTGTGGCCTCTGTATTCCTTGTTTCATTCTTGAGAATACCAGCCACAACTTGGAATTCATGGCACTGAAGCTCAGAGTGTTGGTTTGTGTTATGTAACCTACACCATCCTGATGAAGCAGTTTCGGCCATATAAATTCTATCTGCAGGACAGTTTTCAGGAGGTGGCGGATTGTCTAATGGTAATGGGACACCTCCATTGTTGGGCCCTATATTCCAAGACCTCTTCTGAAATCCTTAATTGTTATTCCTATACCCATGACTGTATCCTTGATGGGTATCTTGATGACTCTGAGAATTATTTTGATATCCTCGGTTAGCACCTTGGTGCACCTGATAATTTTGTTGCACAGTTTGTGTCTGATTATTTTGATTCTTGAGGTAAGTAACCTCAGTTGACAACCTCTTCACTTGTTCTATTAAATCTTTTATTTCATCTTTCTCCCCTAGAGTTTTCACTGGCGGCACTGTGTTCTGGAGATAAATAGGTTGTGTAACTTGCGTCTGGGACAAAGGCATCCCAGGATGGAGAACTAACTGACTTGATGGTGCTTGCACTTGATAAGCTGGCTATGGAATTGCATTCAGTGCCGGAATTTGTTGATTCCATGTTGAGCCAATCGTTGTCACTTGATTGTTTGTTGCGACTAGGCCAGTATATAGCGAGGGTCCGGTTGTATTATGTCTTAAACCTTGACTTACTTCAATAGCTTTAGTGTAAGCTTGATTCATGTTTCTCAGAGTGGGGTGAGATCTCACGAATATTGCAGTCAAAGAATCAAGTGCCAAATAGTAGCTTTCTCGAGCATCAACAACAACATAAGGAGTGTGTAACCTTGTGAGGGCCTTTTGGAACCTATTGTTGAATGCATGGATGGGCTCTTGGTCCTATCTTCTTACTTCTACAAATTGACGATAAAGCTCTACAGGGGTGACTGGTATACCAAACTTTCCGATGAAGGCCTCCTTCATTTGCTCCCATGTTCTTATAGACCCCACTGGTAGGTGAATGAACCAAAAGTGAGCCTCTTCTCCCAAAGAATATGGAAATAGGCGGCAAGCCACGTCTACATACCCAATCTGCCTATTGCGTAGGTGATCTTCGAACATCTTGATATGATCCTCAACAGAACGATTTGGATCATTGACTTGATACTTAGTGCAGAAGTGCTCTGGATTCTTTGGCATGTCATGGTAATCAGTGAACTCAAGGGGAGATGGGTTGGTAACCAACCATGTAGCACCGTTTGGAGTTGGTTGACCTCCTGGTTGAGCCATTGCTTGAACCGGTTGTCGCCGCTTGTACACAATAACTTGGGCTGGATGTTGTACAATAGCTTGAACTTGTTTTGGCTGAGCAAACCTCGAAGCACTAGGTGGAGTTCTGAACAAACTTGAAATTTCTACTCCACTTGTCTCTTCTTCGTTTGATAAGAATTCCTCACTTGACATAGCCTCCTTACTTGAATGACTTCCTTTCTTCTTCCTTGATCTCGTAGGTAGCTCTAACTCCACAAAATCTTTGTATGAACTGGGCGTAGACCTCAAGATTCTTTTAAGCTTGTCTGGCAAAAACGAACTGATACGATCCAGGATGTAGTTGTTCTTCTATTGGCGGTGCGTGCAATTGTTCAATCCTGAGAGAACACCATCTTTCCTCATAGTAATTTTCTCCAACAAAAATTTTTGTACCTCAAACCTTTTCTACTTCAACACAACTGTATGTTGTACCTGTTAGTGCCCTCCTTCTAGCACCAATTCTGTTGACATGGTTTTTGCGACTACACCAACACAGAATAAAGTCGCCAACGACTACTCTATCCTCTCTTGAAAAAAGTTTCCTACATGCTAAGATTGCGAGATAGATCATACATTTAATTCCAAGGTTCCTTTAATGTGAATAGTCTCGGTTGGCTTGATGTGATTTTGCTGGTATTTCAAGGGGACTTACACAATTGTTCAACAGTTGACAGTAGACAGCAGACTAAGGGATTTCATGTAATTGGAATGATTTGGCAAGTGAGCACAAATTTCCTAATCCTAACCAGAAATGAACTGAAATTAAATGGGTGTAGGGCCTAAGAAATTTATGTTCTATCTAAATGCAAGACATGTGGAGTTCAACTTCAACAGACTTCAACTAGATTTTACCTAGCCTCGCATCGGACAACTTCAGCAAAATTGGTGCAATCTTCAGAGGAGTAACGAAGAATATTCATATTATAATTCAACATACACATGTACCATCACAATGATGCATACAAGCATACGAACCACAATCGAAGTTAAGTTTGAAATGATTTCCAGTTGACCACACAAGGAAAACTCACCATCAACAAGTTGCTAGTGGTATGGATAAAGATGAGCTACTTCGATCAAACACCACAAATCCACAATTACTAAGTACTTGCATGAAATGAAATCTACTTTACTTTAAGCTACTTCAAGTTGCTACGTGAATTGGAAGGACGAAGAAGCCTTGACAACTACTCATAACAAAGAAGAAATCACCATCAATGAAAATTCTTTTATTATGAAAGCATTCACGACAACTTCTTACAAAGTATTCAAAGGGAAGACTTTCCTTCCTTTTCAATCTAAACTATACTATCAACTATTCTACTTTCTACTCTAGCAATTTCTCTCTACTCCCTCTCTACTATCCTAACTCTGATCTAATCTAATGAGTACAAATGAGGGGGACTCCCCCTTTTATAGATGGCCAAGTCCAACGGACGGCTCAGATTACAATCGACTAGATGGCCCAGATTGTGCCACCTCAGCCCTAAACAAGATTCACCCTAAAAACTGCCACAATGGAGAGTGGGGCAATAGATGAGCAATTAATGGCCACCATCTTCCAGAAGATTCCTGTTTGTAGACACGTTCACACTGTTCTCGATCTTCTTCTTGATGTTGTTCTTCAACTTCTTCTTTGTCACTAAGTCTCAACACTTAGCCATTTTCTTGCAAATTTTCTTCCTTCGAGGTTGAAATGTCACCTTGGATTACTTTCTTCATCACTTTAAGTCATCACCACTTGGTCTCGACGTTCCTCCTGCAAAACAAGCAAGGAGAAGAGTATTAGAACACTTCATAATATAAATTCACTTTACTTACCAGGATTTTCATGTTTTAATCTCCAAGGGTTCATCGTTTTTCCTTAGGCAACTTTACGCTTAAATTCTTCATGCCTTAGCCAAATTTCCAACCTATCTCGTATTTTCCCTGGCACACTTCACTCTGATATTTCATCCAACCCAGGCTCAAGAAAGAAAAGCTTTCATCAGGAACTCGATCAAAAATCATCTAGGCGATCATTTTCAAATTCATCCGCCAAGGCATTTTTAACACATTTTATCCCTTGCCTTAGAAAATTTTAAAATTTTCCTTAGGAAATTCATCAACCTGGTGCCCATCAAAAATCTCCATCCTGAAAGCCTTGGCGAAGTGCAGGAGACACTAAAATCCATTCCTCGTTGACAATCTTCAATACCTAGAAGAAAATTTCCTCCAAAATGCAATGAACTCATGGGTATACAACGAACGGGTTCATTTAATTTCCTTGAATTTTGAACTTTGGAAAAATAATCCTTAACAAATTAAATCCTGTTCTTCACATCTGTGAACATTTCTTGTTGCTCTGACTTGAAAATCTCATTGTTCCTGCAATATTGGCACTCACTGACTTTTCCACTGGAAACTTCATCCGTGCTTCAGAAAAAAAAAAAGAAAATTCATCACCTTTAGAGTCTAGGCGTATTTTCTTAAGGAAGAAAATATTTGTGCCTTAGAAAATTTTTGAATCACCTTGCATTTTAGAAAAAAAATTTCCTTAGAAAATTTTATTCATTCTTCAATCCATCTTGCCAGTGGTGAGGAAATTCTTATCAATTCACTTAAAATATTTTTCTATAAAACGCCCTGAGCACACTTGTATGTCATGAAGAAAATATTTTCCTTTCTCCCAATGCCTAGCACATTTTCATCTCCCCCTTTACCTTACCTGCGCGCACTTTATACATGTAGGAGGATTTTTTTTTTTAACTTCAGCGCCTTGAGATATTTTTAACCCCACTTTCATTATGGGCACATTTAGCATTTTGAGGAAGATATTTCACTTCCACGCCTAGCAACATTCACCTTCATTCATATCACCTTGGGCGCATACCACACTTGAAGGGGAAAATTCAACTCCACCACACCTAACATACTTTACCTTCCACTCACCACCTTACACACTTGGGCGCATTTTAGTATGAGAAAAGGATGGGTGCATATGACAAGAGGAGAGGAATAAAGCCTTTCAACGTGACTCTTGAGCTTCATTGTTTTGTCTTCACATGGCCCCACTTGGGCGCATATAGCATGTAGAGGAGAATAACACATTTCCAACGCCCAGCCTTGACTTGTTGACTTCTAAACATGGGCACAAATAGCATGGTGAGGTGGATGAGATTCTAACGCCCTTGACTTCTTCTTTAAATCTTTGACCCTCTCCTTGCATAGGCGCAAATGACACATAGCAGAGGATATTTATACTTAGAAATTTTCTTTGAAGTCATCCACCTTGGGGGCGCATTTAGCTATGTGTGGTGCATAAAACTCTTTGACACTTTTGACTTGCTTGTTGGGCGCAAATGGAGGGTGATGGAGGATTAGTCCATGCCTTAGAATTTTTTTGAAACTTTCTCCTTGAGGGTGGGCACATTTTTCCCTAGGTGAAGGATGAAGTTGAAACTTAGAATTTTTTTCTTGATGCCTCTACCACCTTGGGCGCATTTGATGCAAGGGGGTGGATGAAACTCATGCCTTTGGAATTTTTTGTGCTTCTTCATCAAGCAGGGCGCATGTAGGGGTGGCAGGTGGATTTTCCAACACTTAGATTTTTTATCACCCACTTTTTCCTCTTTGGGCGCATTTTGATGTATGAGCCGGATGAATTCCAACATTTAAATATTTTCTTGACTTCCAGCTAAAGTGGGCGCATTTCCTGGGTGCTGCAGGATGAAAATCATGCCTTAGCCATTTTTCTTGACTTCCGCCAACTTCTCTGTGTCCTACTATTTATAGTAAGTCTTCTAATTTTCATACCTTAGAGGCTTAGATTGTTTTGAAATTTTGAACACTGGATCTTCATGACTTCATCAACCTGTTGACGCTGCTATTCTGAGTTGGCCCTCTAAAAATAGCATATTTCTGAAGGTAGTTTCCTATTTATAGTACTTGCTTGTATCTGATGCCTACACAACTCCATTTGATTTGAAATTCGAATGAGGCACTCCTCACCACATGACCTGCCTACTGACATCAGTGCTTTTTGTTGACTTGCTATTTTTAGCATGTTTATGAAATGACTTACTATAAATAGTAAGTGCTTCGTTTGCCCTCAAATTTTATTAGTGGATAGCTTGAAAGATGCTGATCGTGGTGGTATACACCAGTTTTTGAAAATTCTAACTTATTACTCCTCATTTTGGGTCCTGAAGCTGGAAACCCTAATTAGTCTTGCATGCATATCAAATGATCTTCGTTTGTCCTTGTTTCTGTTGCATTGTGATCAGCTCGTGATTCTGAAGTGCTGGGAGGCGACTGCCAGGATGCATCTGCTAAAAATAGTAAGTTCCTGAATAAGTGATTATCCTGCTTTGCATGTCACACCACTGCATAGGTCTCGAAAAACCCATAAGGAATATGCAGACATGCAAAGAAAACTATGACATGCAAACCCTAAAAATAGCCTCTGAAGGATAAACTCTGAAATTCATTATCTCACTTTGCATATTATACCATCGCGAAGGTCTTGAAAAACCCATAAGGAATCTCCAGACATGCACTGAAAAGCTCTGCATATAAACCCTGAAATTTGCTCTGGAAGCTGGACTGCTAAAAATAGTAAGTTGTCTGTTTTAGCTCAAATTTTGCATGCGAGTAGCTTGACTTGTTTTGGATGCAGTGTGACTGTTAAAACTTCAAGAACGCTTAAGGAAATGCTTGGAATTACACACTTACTAAAAATAGTAAGTTGCTAGAATCTGATGAAACTTCAATGAAAACCTGTTGGAAGCATGCTAACATCAATGTTAGTCTCTGTTTTCAATTTATTCATTTCATTTGATTTCAAATTGGCAAGGAAGTTCAAAACCTTAATTTTTAGACTTGGCCAAAATTCACATTTAAACTCAATGACGGGCACAATCCTCGAAAGGTAGACATCAGAAAAGAGACAGAGAGAGAGAGAGAAAAACCAAAGCCAAAAAGACCAGAATGGAGCAAAAATTAGGGGTCCCCATCTTGAATGGGGCGATGTGTGAAAAGGTCACAACACTTCTTCCTTCACTTTAGGTACTTCTTTCTTAACTTCAAGAACTGCATTGGATGACTCACCAACTTCTAGAGGATGAGGTTGTTGAAAGAATGGGTCTGCAACACCATCTTTCCTACTTCTGGTATAAACCCTTTAAGTTAGGATTATCTATTCCCATGTAATAGGATGCTAGATGGTCATTCATGTGACATAAAGTGTAAGATTTCTTGGATTTTTATGCCTTGTTCCCCATGGTGGGTACCAAAAAATTGTTGGTGTTTCAATTCGCATCTTTGGAATGCGAATTTGAAAAGGATAGTTATGCATAGTAAAACTGCTCTTCAAATTAAGAGGGGAAGATCCCTCTTCACTGATGATGCTTAAAAAGAATACTAAACTATTGCTAATCTTTTTATTCTTAGCCAAGAGCACAAGGTTATAAAAGTCTTTACATCGTAGTTGAGGTTTTCTCTTTTCCAAAACTTCAAACTACAACTAGGCCTAAACTATAGATGCTTTTGAAAACTCATGTAAACTTAGAGCTTGAGAGTCATAAGTAAACGAGGAATGATTTGATTAACACAAAAGCTTAAATAAACTTACTTCCAAATCACATGTGAAGACTCATTGTACTTATAAGATGTAAGCCGAAATACAGATTATACAAGAAAAACACACAATTTAACAAGAAATTGAACGAGATTGAGCAAGTAAATCAAAGCATAGAAGGCATAAGTTTTTACTTTTCTAAATTTCTAACGTAAGTTGCACTTATGGGACAATAGATTGTAGCAAATATTGGCTTACAATGTGTGATTAAACACTAGATTACACTTGACACAAGTTGAATGGTAATTGAAAAACAATTTGTAGCAATACAGGCTTACAAATTAGCTCTTACACTAAAAGTTAGAAAATAATGGGAAAGGATGCCCTTATTTATACACAAACAAGGAGTAGGTAATCCTAAAATCTCCTTCTTTTAAGTTGACTAGACTTGCCAACTCACAAGATTTATTTCTAAAACTAACACAAGACAACTAACCAATTGCTTGGTAAAATTAGTAACTGATTTAAAAGTAGGGAAAGTTCCAACTATACATTTGATTTTTCTATTTCACAAAGAATAGATAAGCATGAAACACAAATAACAAGTTAAACTCGAAAAAGGCATCGAGCTAACTACTGCTTTTAGTTCTATTCTTGGAAATCTTTGCTGCCCCAAAAAGGTGAGTCATTTCTCTCCAAAAAGCAGATTCCTCGAAAAAAAGTTGAGGTCTGGGTTTTGTAGACAATCACGTTTTGAAGAGACCCAATTCATCAAATTTTGAAAAAGTTGAGGGCTTCTTGAAAAAGCACTGAAAAAAGAAAAAATTTGGGAATATAAAATTTCCCAATCTTTGGAGCAAAAAGTAGATGGACCCAAATCGACGAAAATTAAAAAAGTTGACTCCCTGTTTCTAAAATGTGATGCCCTAGAATATTAGACCATAAAAAAGTGTGCCTCTGTGCTTCCCAATCTTGAATCCACAAAGAACATTGAAAAAGCACTCCATTTGAGCCTCCAAATCTTGATGAGAATAAAATTTGATCTTTCCTCCTTTAGATGCAAACCAAAAGCTTGCTTAAATAGAGTTTTAGGACAAAAAAGCACTTTCTTCATGAAAGCCCTAAAATTTTGAAGTCTATCCATGGAGATAAAAAAATTGTATGTAAAAATATGAGTCCGTTTGCACATGCAATGGTGAATTCCTCCTTTGTAGCTCTCCAGTGTTAGCCATTTTCTTCATTTTTTTTCAAATTTTGCTTACTTCTGCTTCCAATAAGGCTTGCCTCTGACTTTAACGAGCCAACAATTTGGTATTGCTAATTGATAAAATATGTTTGACCATGACAATCTCATGTTTGACCACTATTGAAGTGATCCCCAGCTTCATCATCTAATCATGATTGCAGACCACTGAAGTGACCAACAAAGGCTGAACTGGAAAGAAGGCATGTCGGGGTCAAAAATATTCTAAGTGTTGAAAACCTAGGCGCCCCTAGCTGACATGGGCACCTAGCATCCCATGACTTAGCCAAATTTCAATGATTTTCATCTTTTTTTCATCCTTGATCTCTGCCTTTGCCAACTACGTCTTTTGATCATTGATTTCTGCGAGACAACATACACCTACATCTAGATGTTGAGCATACTAATCTATTAATGATATCAAGTTTCCACAATCCATAATGTTCTTTGCAATGATTTCTGGCTTTGATTGTGTGAGAATTTTTGCATCAATGTTTCGGATCACACTCCATGATGGATCATGGAGTGTGATCCGAAACGTTGATGCAAAAATTCTCACACAATCAAATCCAAAAATCATTACAAAGAGCATACAAACCTATCTAAACCTCAACGATATGTTTTCTAGCTTTTCTCAGCCTCTAATGCTGCTTTTATCCTATTTTTTTGGGCGACTGAAGGTTACTAATGGGCAAGATTCACCGTTTTGAACAACAAATGATGAAAGCCAAAAAATGACTAAGGCACCAAATTCTAGGCGCCCTTGTTAGCCAGGGGCACCTAGACATCCCAGGGTTAGATTTTTTTATAAATTTCACCATTTCTGGATTTGTCTCTATTTCACGTGAACTTCACCTTTTCTTGATCGTTGACATTATGGCATTGCCTGCACAACATTTGAGACTTTAAATCTGATACCTAGTAGTAGATAATCCTCCATTAATGACCTTGGAGCTTGTGCTTTGCCTTCTGAAAAAATAAAATTAACCCACCAAAGAAATCTTGACCATTTGACAATTTTGACCAGACCAGCCTGATTGGGAAGTATTTTCAACCAATCAAAATCAGATAGAGCCCTCCAAACAAAGATTCTATTTTTAGAAACTTTCTATATTTTAGAAATTTTTGCCAACATCCATTTGACAACAAACCTAGAAAACTCTGAATCAAGTCTATTTTTAGAAACTTTCTAAAAATAGAAAATTTATATTTTTAGAAACTTCGACTTTTGACAAAAATTTTACAAGACTTTGACAACTCTTTACAAAATGCCTTAATGAAGCAAAATTTTTGATTGGGCACAATAGTATTCAATTTTATAAACCTTCATGATAAGAAATATTTATTTAAATAAAATTAATGCAAAAGAATGAGGCTAGAAACCCAAAAACCTATCTCAATAGGAAAACCTCTTGATTGCAATATCCCTTGAACTTAATCCAAGTAATGGGGTTAAAATTATTGTTTTCATGAAATTTCTTCTTCTGAAGACACATTTTTCACCACACACAAGTTAAAAATAGTACAAATTTACCATTCATAAGATTATACTAAATGGAATTCTAAGCGCACACAATGCAAGTGACGATAAATAATTGTCATATTATTTTATATAAAGATTTATGTTACACATGACCATGAGAGAGTGGGTGGAAGAAAGTTACACCTCAAAGTCTAAGCAAGGCCAACCTTAAACAATAATTCCAAAGACAAGAAAAGAAACAAGGATACTAAATGGTAAGAACTAAGTACTAGCAGGTGGAGGAGGCTCACAACTATCTAGCTTTCCCTGGACATGAAGAATATCCTTACCATTAAAAATAAGCTCCCAACTAGTAATCACACTCTCCTCATTTTCCTTTTCAACAAGGGATTTGAGTGTCACAAATGGGAGAAATGGCTAAAGCATGACATAAAATTTCATTATTTAACCATCCATAAGTACCTTGGTCTTTGGATTTTAAAAGATGACGAAGGTGGTTGAGATGATTGCAACTAATCACAAACATATATCATATAACATTATGAACCAATCTTCTAAAGAATTATAACATTATCAACCAAAATAATCATATATCATGGAAAAAAAAAAAAATAGACAATCCAATTACACATATTCTAAACTTGGAAAAAAAAAAAAAATTACTTGAGAGTCTCTTCCACAAAATAAACAACGAAAATTAACACCCAACTAAATTAACCAGGCCTTGATAGAAAATACACCAAAGCGGGCAACTTTCAGCTCAAGGAATACAAAACAGCATTATGGTCACCCATGGTTTTTAAAAAAAAATCTAAGAATAACCATGATTATAAGTCAAACATGTAAAAGCTACAGGCACGATAGTGCTGTGACATTGAGACATCTCGATCCTTGGAGGAGGGCGATCCAGGTAGGCGTCCCCAGCTGGAAAATATCGGGTTAATGCTTTTGTTTTTGTTTTCTATGTGAAGGGGTTTATAAATATTTGCGAAGACAGAGATCAAAAGTGTAGGATTGGCGGATCTTGTTTCTTTGGGTGCATGATAATAGAAGCGAATGCAAGAAGGATATCAATCCAAGTAAGAAGGATCAGATCTGGGAAATGGGGGCGCTAATAACAGCAGTAATAGCGATAGCAGCAGTGATAGTGGGATGGGTGGCCATAGAGCTGGCCTGCAAGCCATGTCTGGACAAAGGGAGGGAAGCCATTGACGCCTCTCTCGATCCCACTTACGATCCAGATGAGCGTCTTCTTCCTCCCACTTCGACCGCTAATGCCTAAACACTAAGGTATGCATTTTGCCCCTTATACCAAACTTTAAATCCTTACTCTCGTTTTATCTCTATTCATTTCACACTATTTTTGTTTCGTTTGGCAGGCCACAATAATGCCATAATGGTTCTTGCCTTTATAAAGTTTTTGTTGAGTCAGTCGTATGACAATGTTGATCGAGTACATGAGATGAATCAAGTTTGTTTTTGACAAAAATGATAATTGTATTTGGTGTTGGTAGGAAGACAAGATCAGATCATACGCTCACATCTTATGGACTTCACTGTTACGAGTTGTGTATATCCTCATTTTTAATGATCCAAAATTATGCTGGTGAATAAATGATATTCTTTAAATGATGTGGATTTGGGGAAAAGCTGCTTTTTTCGCATTTTAGGCAAATCTTCAAAAAATTTACGTTATAGATTTTCCCCATTCTGGAGAGATTGCCACACAAGTAGATCAAAAGAATTGACATATCCCACTTCGCTTTGTGGTCCATAATCAGGATGAATGTGGCTTCCTTAATCATGGATTCATGATTGTGGACCCAAAAAAATTGGTCTGAAACATTGATTTATTGATCCTCTTCTGTTGCAGTCTTTCTGATGCCCCTCTCTTTAAATTTAACATTATCTTGATCACATTTTTATCCAGACTCCGCAAACCTTTTTCCATCAATAATTCAGATCACATTCTATAATCCACACTTCATAATCCATCATTTGATTGTAGAGAACAAGAGGAGAAAAATACCTCAAACTAATATTATGGACTATAGAAATTTAATATCTTTACTTATCTATCTTGATAAGATGGGTATCATAGAGAGCAAGAGAAGAAAAACATTAGTTATGATACCTAGAGAAAAAAATATTCAAACTAATATTATGGACTGTAAAAATTTAGTCTTTAATTATTGGCTGAACTTTTTTCTTCAAAAAGATCCAATCCCTGTGCGGTATTGACAGTCCATACTCACGGTTCCTGTTGCAAACTAGCCCTTTCTTGCCTCTAGACTATGCCTTCCACCAACTCTACGGATCCACTTAAAGTCTCTGACTTTTGCACATGCATTGCAGAATAGCACACATGCAAACTCTTCTCGCAAGCCTTCTTCCAACTCTGGTGTGTCCCTAACACTCAACTCCATACTTTGATAACAACTCCATTGCGTATCAAAGGAGCTCTCAACCCACCTCTGCATCCTTGGCGCTCCTTGACTCCATGCCCTTGGCACTCCTTGACACCATGCCCCCAACATTCTTCTCTTAGTCCACTTTATTGGATTGCTGCTGCACCTTGTATAGTCTCTCATGGTACTCCAAACTTTTTCCCTTATGTCCCCCATAAGACTTGGACTACCTACTCAGCCATCTCTTGCTCTAGTGGAACTCCAAGTCCAATCCCAATTCGGTACTCCACCCTGGGTCCTTCCACTCTTCCACCTGGCATACTCCCCAAGCACCCTTGCTCCAACCTTCCAACATACGCATGTTGGTAGGCTTCCCCTTCAGTCCCTCTCAACTCCTAGCACCAATACTTTGACCCGCTCCTCATCGAGTTACTTCCTTGTATTGGTTGACAGGACTCCTTGAGCCCCTTTTTCACCTTGCATGCCACTAGCATGTCCAACGCCACTCCTTGACCCTGGTATTCCAAATTGGACCTACTCGGCACCCAAAACACCATTTGACTTCCACTCCAAATATTGGCATGGCTAGCTCCCAAAACTGGTCTCCTTGTCCACTTTGCATCCCCTTGTTGTGCCCAAGCCCCATTACACACCTTAGCGCCCTACACTGTCTCTTGACCCCATGTGACTTGCTAATCTTCTTGCTTTGTGGAACACCCTCACTTTTGCTCCTGTGTGTGCCAACTCAAACCCCTCAAGTTCCTTCCATGCTTTGCCCCAATTTTGGGCATTGGACCTCATCTCCATTCCCTTTGGCTTCCTTCCTGAGTATTGCGACTACATGCACTTCCAGTTCAGCCCCACACCTCCAATGTCATCTTGACTCCTTCATGAGCTCCACACCCAGCTCAGCTGTTCTTGAGCACTTCCTTTGAGACCCCATCCCACTTCTGGGCTGTCCCCACTCTCCTTGGGACTATGAAATCCTAGAGCCGCTTCGAGCTCCATCTTCTAGCTGACCTAGGCGAGCACCCTAGGCAACACCCCATACTTCTTTGTTGGGAGTGCACATGCCTTGCACTGTGCTCTAGGCTTCCTCTTAGCTCCATGGCATTGGCTTGCCCATCTCCATCCCTCTTTTTACCTCACCCCCATGGATGAGTTCCAACACTTAGTCCCCTTAGCAACATGCCTTGGGACCGACCAATGCTGGCCTTGTTAATCCACTTCATAGGGTTCGGGACTCTAAGCTCACTCCACAGCCCCACTTCCTTTGGTAGCGGCAGAGGTACTCTACTTCACTCCAGAGTCCATGAAGAATACCATGCTTACCTCCTCAAGACATGGCAGCAGGGCTACTCATCTTCACCCCTAAGGAGAGGAGTCCCAGGTCACCGTTCCATTGGCTCCTTGCACTTTTGGACTCCTGTGTGCATTCGGCTGGGTTCACCCCCTTCGAGGAGGTACTCTACTTCACTCCTAGAGTCGATGAAGAAAACCATGCTTACCTCCTCAAGACATGGCAGCAGGGCTCCTCTTCTTCACTCCTGAGGAGAGTAGTCTCAGGTCACCGTTCCATTGGCTCCCTGCACTTTTGGACTCCTGTGTGCACTCCTAGCGTTCGGCTGGGTTCACCCCCTTTGAGTGATTCCTTTCAAGAAGAACCCCTCCTTCCTTAGGAATGGCATGTGTGATGGAAATATGCTTCTCATCCATCATTCTAATGCCACGCTGTTGTGGGATTATTTGTCATTTCTTTCAAGAACAGTAGTACTAGTGTTATCTTGGCAAAACCATATGGGCTTATGCTCTCTTATCATTTGATACCCACCTCAGACATTGCTAATTCAGAATGATTTTCCATTTTTATTTTATTTTTGGATAAAAACTTGTATAAATGCATTTTTTATATATTTATTTATAACGCCTAAAGAAAATTATACAAGACTGCAAGTCTCAAATCAGAATTTATATTTTCAAAAATTCAGTGATCAAATACTAATTGCGAGAAGTAAAGACCTTTTTCCATTTTACAGCAAAAAGACCTCTCTTTTAACTGAATAGATGCTGCTGGTTTGCTTTCAAGACTATCCTTCTCTGCTCTATTCCCTTAGTGACTTGCTGACTGCGAAAGTTCTTGGGCTGAGTTGGATAGTTTGGACAGCACCCTTGCCCTTCCAAAGGCTAGAGCTTTCTTTATATTTCTTCTTGTATTTTGTTGATTCTAAAACCCTAGAAACATGAAATAATTTAGATTTTATTCTTAAGTTGTTTTGGCCAGATTTTTAACTTTATATATTAACTCATCTTTTTTATGACCAATTGCAATAATCAGCCATTTTTTTATGGCCTTTCTCTGTTGCATATTTATAGTAGTCACATAGCAACCTGTAGAGGAAACTAGCACCTCTAAGCAAAGCCATGTTCGTACTGGAAAGAAGTTAGTTCCCAACAGTCAACACATCAACCTAGTTACTTGTGAACTGTAACCAAAAGCTTGTTCAGTAATTGGTGAAGCTTTTTGGTGGATGCGATGTCTTAGGTATTCGGTGAAATGATGTGTTGTTCTAAACCTTAGCAAGTGTAGTGTTTTACTCATGGACAATAAATTACCAAGCAAGTGAAGGCAATAGTTCCATGTAGAAGAATTTGCACCAGAGCATTAGTGAACTAAATCGTGTTATACCAAACCAGGGTCATTGATGCAAACCCTATTTTCTCTGATTCTAAAATCCTAGGTATGGGAAATAATTAATCATTTAAAACCCAAGTGAATGCAATGCTTTACATTCCAAAAATAAATTGCCAAGCAAGTGAATGCAATGCTTTACATTCCAAAAATAAATTGCCAGGCAAGCAAATGCAATGGTTCCATGGAGGGGGACTGGTGAATTTATTTTGTGACAGAGAATTACTGAGATCAAATCATGTTAGCCATTAATGTAAATCCAAACCAGAACATCTTTAATGAGACACTTAACAATGTTTTAATTTATTGTAGCCTCTCTCAAGAGACGACTAAAGCTTGCCAGGCACAGAACATTCCACAATAAGCATTGAACTTGAATCATTTCTACCCCAAAAGACGAATTCGGGACATCACATTTTACACATGCTTCCGATCACAAAATAACAATACTTTTTAATGTGATGGACCAATTTATAATGGTAGTAGCATAACAGAATTTACCCACACAAATGATATAAAGCCTAAACATTGAAGGCAGTCATTCAAACTGTGGCCTCTTCAGTGAGGCACTTAGCCTCTTGATTTATTGTGCAGCCTAAGTGGGGGTTTTAAGCCTGCCTGGCATATAACACGCCTATATCAATGACAAAGTCATTCTCCAAATTATACCTCCCTGGCACAAAGAAAGAATGAATGAATGAGGTTTTTAATAATGTCCATAAAGCCAAATAGCCTATGGGGCCCATGGATCACCAGCAAGAACGGATAAGCACAACAGCCCAAAACAAGCAGACCACTAACACTGTGCCTACTGGATCTCCCTTTCCTTTTGGATCCTAGATGAAATTTCCCTAATAGGGATAATGGAAAAAACACAAAATCTCCAAAAATATGCAATAAAAAATTCTGAAATTTTATTTTCAACAAGCTCAGGTCTATGCTCAGAATATTTTTCTGTTAATTAATAGAAATTTCTGAATATTTCTGAATATCAAAAGTTACAGAAAACACAATAAAAACTGCCCAGAAATTTCAGAAATAGCTTACATTTATTTTTCCATAATTATCTGAGATAAATATGATTAACAGTATGCAGATTTAGGCACAAATATTTCAGAAATATTTTCAAACCCTAGCTGCCTTGCCAAAACCCCAGTAAACCAGCGCTGGGTCTGTCCCACTTGTCCTTTCTTTTATTAGCTTCAATAATGCTCAGGAACAGGAGTACATGGCTGTAGATAATCCAAATCTGTTCCTGAAATTTTTAAACTCACATTCCAAAATGGCCTCCAAACCTATTAACAAAATCCAGCTCTGAAAATGATGTGCTAGGGCAGCACAGACGAAAGCCCTTACACCGAAACACACCCTTCTGACTAGGGGGATCCCGCATGTCTCTCCAAAACCAGGGGTACTCGGTTTTCAGACCTTAAGCCAAACATTGCAGCAGCAATAGAGAAAACCTGATAGCATAATGAGCTCCAAAAGAACCCTAAGATGTTATATAATGACTCCCAAAAGAATGATCTAATCTCAGCTATAGTTTCATTGCAACCCCAATCCAATGCTCCAAATAAAACCTTCAAAAATGAGCCAATAGGCCTCCTTATTTTCCAATGTCCCTTTGACCCTTTTTGTACATGTTTAATAAAAATCATTTAAAGTACATGCCTCTTAAGTCATTAAACTCAAAAAGGGGAAATAATAAGTCTTTAGGTTAATAGTCACTTAAGTTGCATGTAAAGACGTGCCCACAACTTAAGAATGTAATATTAGGCTAGGAATCACTTAAGTTGTATAAAAAGACGTGCCCACAACTTAAGAATAGAATTTGATACAAGCCAAAGACTCCACACTTATCCAATAATGTTCTACATCCTCTTCCTCTTGGGTAATCCAAGGAAAGGACAGCCCATGTATCGTTAAGCCACATGGCTTGAATTGGGGACATCAAACTAAATCTTCTGCATATCTTAATCAAGTAATTTGCACTTCTTGTTATTCTTTCTTCTTCAAATAGGTTACTCAAGTAGCCTACATTTAAAATCTTGGTGTAATTGGTCCAAATATCCATGTAAGCCGGATATTTCATGATGTAGTGTCATCCCGTCTCCATTAGCTCCAAAGTACAAAAACAACATATTCTATTTGTCCACTCTTTTTTAGGTACTGTCCACCTTCCAGTTTCACACCTAGGCTAGTGCAAACTAGTTCTTAGTTGAGCTATTAACATTTTTGCTTTCCATTTTATTTCCGCTGCTATATAGTTCTTTTGTTCATAGTCATATGAAGGATTGAAATACTTGATATAGTATTCTTTTTTCCTCCCAAGTTGCCTTGTCCACATGTTTTTTTTTACTTTTTCTTGCACATTCATTTTAATTGCCGTATTGTTATTTGGGCACTCTTTAATGCTAATACCCCACTTATTCATGCACTTGTCATTTTGTTTCATCCACACTCTTCGTTCTATCTAATTTCTCTTTTGCCACCATTCTGGGCCAATGGGGCAGCTTTTTCTGTAACCTCTTTAAATAACTTAGCAACTGGATCATTGTCACCACAGGAAATGCGCCAGCCAGCTTTAGTTAAGGCAATTTTGTAGGGAATTGATGACTTTATTTTGAAGCTACTTGTGATTAGATGCTTTTGTAATCTCTCTATTTGTCACCACTTCATTGTTGATGTGTTGCCATGCCAAACTTCGCTACCCATATAGCACCACCGGCACCACTAACAACCCAAAAAGAGTTTTCTTAGTTTTCCAATTCCACAATTCAGATCTTCTACATCTATTTTGCAATGAGAATAAGATTTTCCATCCTTCTTGTATCTGTTTTGCTCTAAATGTCTCCCAGCTGAGCTTATTGTGGAAATCATGACCAAGATATTTATAATCGTTAACACTTGTACCTTCGAAGACAAATTCCATATGGACCTTCTTCTCTTCAAGGTGAAGATCATGGCCTTAGTTTTGCTAGTGTTCACTTGCATCTCAACCTTTTGGCAAAACAATTCTAGAGCTTTCAAGTGTTCCCTCAAATTGTGTGCTGTTTTTGCCATTAAAATAAGATCATCTGCATATAGAAGCAACTTTATTGGATAGCTGGTCAAGTGAACAGCCCCACCACCAAACTTGTCTATCCACTCCTCTAATTTGCCAATGTACAACCCAAATAGCGTAGGAGATAATAGGCAACCCTGTTTGACCCCAATGTCACTCCCAAAACATTTTGATAATCTTTGCTTGGTTTTAATTTTGGCTTGGACTTGATCATACAACCTATGAACAACAACCCTATACTTTTCTAGAATTCCCAACTCTTCCATTCTACTCTATAATTTGCTCTTAAGGACAGTGTCAAATACTTTCGTGGAGTCAATGAAGCAAAAAAAGACCTCTCCTCTCTATCTACACAAAACCTTCTCAATCAAGTGTCTAGGGTAATGCAATGATCAATGGTAGAGTGTTTTGGTCTAAAGCCCACTTGCCCTTTAGCCCTCTTTCCCTCGTTTCTTTCCCAAATACTGATTCAACGCTCTATCATGCTCCCGAAGAGTTTTCTGAAGAGAAGGTTGATCATTATAGTGTAGTAGTTGACATTGCCACTTTTGAGCAAGGGGATGATGACACTAGTCGTCCAATTTGCTGGAAAGCCGTTCTGAATAACCCCATCGAATGTTCTTAAAAGATGTGGGGTGTGAGGGCTTCCATGCCCCCATTTTATGTATTATGCTTGTAAGCTATCTATGTCCCTTGCTTTATCCACTGCAAGCTTTTTAATTCCTTCTTTAATGTCTTTGGTGGAGAAGAGTTTAGCCATTGAATTGATCACAGGGAGGGATGTCTTTGTTTTGCACTCTCTCATAAACAGTTTTGCATATTCCAGCCATTGTGAATCTGTGATAATGCTCATTTTAGTTGTGTTTTGTTGTTGCAATTCTTTCCAAAAGCCCCTTGGGTTGTGTCTCCCAAGAAAAATCAGCTCTTTCCATCTTATTTGCATGTAATCCTCTTTTTTCAATCTCACTAGCTTTTTAGACTCTTATTTTTCCTAATTTTGATAATTCTCTTTGCTGCCTTGCAGTCTTCATCATACCATGGATTCACCAGAAAGCTATTTTTGTTGCCTCCCTTAGGCCTAGACTTTTTGCACAAACTGAAAGCCTTGTGGATTATTGAAGTCAATTTGTTGCTGCCTATTGTTTTCATGTTTGTATTGACCATCCCAATATCTTCTGTTTCTTGCAGTTGTTTTTAAGTATTGTTAAATTTTTTTTGTGGTTTTCCTGTGTCAAGAGGATTGTGCCTTGAGTAGTCTCTTTCTTTTGATTTTGTTGCACCCTATCTTGGTGCTGAGTGCCTTTCTGCATGCTGATCTTTACCTATATTGGATTGTGATCTATTTTCATTTCTATGGGGTAGTCCCTCACCTCTACTCCTGTTAACCTTGTCATAGGATTCTTTGAATAGATAAGATAATCCACCACCCTTTGCCCATTGTAAGTGTGACAAGTAATGTTCCTTGAGCTTGGCCAAACTTTTATTCCGTTGCATATTATCAGATCATATAGGCTGCATATCCCCAACAATTCTACCCTGTACTGCATGATACCTTCTTTTTTATTCCCACAGATTCTATGCCCTACATAACCTCATTTATACAAAGAACTGAGACGTTCAGCCACATTCTTTTCCCAAAATTACTGTCAACAAAGGAAAAAATGTAATCAGGAAGGAGCAATTTCCTCTTGTTACTCTGCTCCTTTCCTTGCAGGGTCAATGGGCAGTGCCCTAAGTAAATTTGAGGGGTTGCCGTTGCTGGGTGGAGAAACGTCTTTCGGTGTCAGAATTAACTATACACATTGACACCTAGTAGCAACAGTTAGCAAAGGACACCACTTCTTTGATAGAAGCTAGCAGACTGTTTCATCTTTCTGGGATGCCTATTCACAATCTACATCTCTGAGATAGATCACTTACACATTCATTCATATCTTCTCTGAGATTTTTATGTACATAACTTTTAGATAAGTAGAATTATGATTTGAGCTGGACATTTTTTAACACAGTTTTAGCAAATGAATGTTTTCTGCATTGCAGAGTTGAAAATGCGGAGAAGCTAAGTCAGTGTATTGTCAGAGCTGAAAGCATCAGTGTAGGTGATTTTAAGGCGATGAGAGTTGAATTTTTTTTGTATGAAATGAAGATTCGGGTTGTAGCTCATTTATTGGATCAGTAGAACAAATAGAAAGCGCAGTTTGTCGACGATAAAATAATACAAAACAAATGAAGTGTTGTGTGAATGTAATGAATGATTGCACAAGACTAAATGAGTGGTTTGATGTGGAAGGATGTTACAGAGTATGGCGACAGTGCAAAATGAATTGGTGTTTGGTAGGTATGATAGTCGATGATAATGTGAATGAATTGAAATTTGAATGTGATCATGAATTGAGTTGGATAATGTACAACTCACTAGCTCGAATTCCTACTTATTAATAACTGAAACTTTGAATTATGGTCGCTGAACTTCTAAATTTTTTGTTTATAAACTGCATTACATCAAGCTGTTTGACCATACACCTGTGGTGGAAATAAATCAGCAATGTAAAAGACTGAAATAGCATGAAAGCAATTAAGCTACAGAAATAGAAATCTCCATATGTTCTCACAGATAAAGCAAACTGCAAAACTATAATCTGCATACTTTTTGAAAAAGATTTGGACTGTCTTTTTAATTTTTGTCTAATTCTTTCGTTTCATTGGTTATAGAATTGAAGTAGAATTGTCTTTGTTTCAATCCCAGAGATATGGTGATGGTCTATTGTGTGTAACTGTTTTCTCTGTTTACATACATTTTTAATATCTCTCACAAAGCATGCGTGTAAAAGGTCCTTGGTAGGTCAGTTGAGTATTCTCTTGCCTAGATGGTCCTAGACCATTTATTTTCTTTTAACAAAACCTTTAGTTACAAGAGCACAGTAGTATGGATTGCAATATGTGAGATAATGCATTCTACAATCCAATCTACAAACTTTGTGCTTAATGTGTAAATGATCTTGTCAAAAGCATGTTTCTCCTAAGTTTAGAATATATATAGAGAGGGGGAGAGGGAGAGGGGCAGGCAGGGGGATAGAGGTTATATCTAAGATAGAAATAAATTTAGGTCCGAATGAGTTGTGAGGATATTTGGGACATTTTTGAGGCTACATTACTAATTGTATAATAATGAACAAGGGCTGCACTGCAGCTACAGTCCCTGCCAAATGCTGCAAGCATGAGGAAATGCTTCTGCATCTGCTAACAATATACTAATGCAGAATCCATCGGTGATTGACATGTATAGAGGGCATCACTATGTGCCACATAGATCACTGAAAAGATTACTGGGATAAAAAACCCTGAACAAATTGTTGTTGTGGAGGACATCATTGAATATGGAAATCGAAGCTTGGCATATTTATTACAGTGATTAAAAATTCATATGCAAGCTACCTTGGCATATTTTTAACAGAGTGATTAAAAATTCATATGCTAGTTACCTAAGGCATGAAAATAGAAGAGGGTCAGTCATGATATACAAACAGGAATGACTAGTAAGTAGTAACATAAATGATTAGCGATTGATCAGTTCAAACTCTAGGGCTCTGATCCATTTTATGATCCATTTTTATTTAAGGAAATAAAAAATACAAGCATCAAATTAAGAGGAAGAGATATAAAATTTATTCAGAATCATCAGAAGATTTATTATGATTTGTACAAGATATCCAGGAATTCATAACACAATTGTGCATCGAAGAAGTAAATGAATTCTAAAACTTTAGAAGCCTTATATGCAAAACCAAACGAACTTTCGAAGCTTTCATGCTCAGAGATTTAGTTTCCTGACATACTCCATGCATACATATTACGTATCTAATGTTTCTCTGCCATGATTGAATCCAATAAACAAACAATGGTCCTTGAAAGAATTTGGGGTGACTCAGAAATCAAACTTAGGAGTTCTATGACTGCTTTGGTGAGTCTCATAACTCTAGACCAGAATCCAAAAATCTTAGATACAAAAGACAACTATAACAAGCATTAAAGAAGATTGCATCCCTAGGAGTTTGGGAATTTTGATTGCATTGATGTTAATGCTTACTGTTTCAAAGTTGCAAAAGAACCAAATTCTTTGATTCAAAGAAATGACTAATTATGAAGTCTTTGAACTTGAGAATTTCAGCATTCTCAATGTAATGAGACACTGATCATGATTTGCATTGTGGGTTGCAACTCTAAGATATCTATTTAACTAAAAATCTTTAAATGGACCCTAACACAAAATTTTACATGCTCAGGATATGGGGAAATGGAAAATGATAAACAAATCAACAAATGGTAATATAATTTACATTCAAAAACTTCTAGAAGCCAAATGGTATCAGCAACTCTAGAGTCTGGACGAGTCACACTTTAAAGGCATGAGTGAACAAAGGCTTTGCGAGTAGCCAAGCTCTAAATAAATTGTGAAGCACAATTTAATCAGTTTTCAGAGATCTAAAATGGCAAACAACATTTGTAAAATGTCACAACACATGATGGATTCTCAATATAGTGAGTATGCATGAATGGACTTAAAAACAGAAGCATGTTGTCGCATAATGGCTGCCCAGATTTTAAAATTGAAAACTAGAAGTTTTTAGACCAATATTGAACAACAAACCAGAAGGTTTCATTCATTGCTCTTTCTCTGCAATGAGCAGAAATGCAATAATCTATCTGTCAATGAAAAACACGAGCCATCTCTATAGGCTTGTTTCTCACCAGAAGTTTATAGACAAGCAGCATCAAGAGCTCGGTTAACAAAATTCACCTTGCTCACAAGCCTTGATAATAAGGCAGGAAGAAACTGCAACTTGCATAATGGCGTTTGTTTACAATTTAGTATAAATAAATTATTTCATGAGTATTGAGTTTGATATGAATGCCAGCTGCATTGCATGTGCCTTTTGATGGCAATAAAAAATACAAACAGAAAACAATAATATTTCACATAATAAACTTTGCTACTTTCTCATTCACATAAATGTGTATTTATACAAGTTATATAAAACTGAATTAAATAACTGCTGTCACCTAACCGAACAATTGCTTGTTAACAAAAAAATTGATTTCTAACAATGTTTATTATCCTACATACTCCCCCATAATAAACATTGGAGAAAGAAAAATGGTTATTATTCCATATTCTCTCCCCCATAATGAACATTTTGAAGAATAAAAACTCCAAAAGATGTGCTGCAACACCTTAGCCATCTCCAATCGTCAATGCATTCACTTTGCAATCTCAACCAGGGACTTGTCACACAACTCAACCATAAACCTGCAACTTTCTTGATGGCTTAGAAGACAATATTTGTCACTCTTCGCAAACCGCCAAACCTTGCATGATTACTCTTATCTTTGACTTTGATAAATGAACATTGATGTATGTACAACCTTTTCAACATACCTGTAATATTTTCCCAACCGGATCCAACATTCCATCCACAATTCATGCATATGCATTCTGCATTTGTCTGCTCTCTATGCCAACACAACTTTTCATAATGATTTGTTAAACCACAAATGTGACAAAGATGTATATCTCAACACCTATCCATTGTATGTCCTTTCTTGTGACAATGAGAACATTACACACATTGCATATTTTGAACAAATTTGTTAGAATCTATAACACCTATAACATCATTCCCTTTTCCTAAGACATAATCCAAACCTCCATACTCTGGCCTTCTAATTGATTCAATTGGTTCTATGATTCCTTGTGCATGTTTACCTAATCTTTGACCTAAATATTCCATTCTTTGCATAATTTTGAGACCAAGATTTTTTCTCAGTATAACTAACAGGGTTCACATTCTAACATATGATCATGTTCATCTTCACACTCTTCATTAGAAAGAACTTGCGTGATATTACACAAACCAATTGATGTATCAAAAGAAAAACACAACTCTTCTATGCTACATGAAACATCACAAACCAATGGTTTTGATTTCAAACATTCATTTTGTGCCTTCAACCTAGATATCTCATTATTCTGTAATCTATTTTTCTCTTCTAACTGTTTTAACTGTTCTTCCAAATCATCATTCATTTTTTGAATTTCTTCAAACAATTTTAATATATCTTCTAATTCAACATTTTTTGTTTGGACATCCTCCATTTCGTTTTTAAGATTAATAATTTCACACAAATATTCATATTTTTTCTTTTGAACTTTCTTAATACCTACTATCAATTGAGAATTAGATTGTTTAACTTCCAATAGTTCTTATAAAACATAATTAGAGTGTTTAACTTCCAATAGTTTTTCTAAAATTGAATTTTCCTTCTTAATTCTTTTATCAGTTTTTCCCATTTTACATACAATACACCTTTATTTTTCCTTATTACTCCAATGCATACAAAAAATAACAAACCCCACAATAAATAAAACTGCAACTTTTAACATATAACAAAATCTAAACTCGTATTCGCCCTATATCTCCTATTCCAAAACCAAACAACATAAACTAGCAACCCTCCATATCTGTAATTTCTTGTTAAGGTCTTTATAACCAACCCTTCAATGAATCCAAAATGTAATGTGCCAACCCTTCGGTAAAGTAAAGATTTCATAATTTATATCATACGAGTAAGTAAACGTGCCAACATGACATTGCAATGCAATTTTTCTTTTCTTTATTGATAAAACATGAACAAGATGCCATATCAAATTACAATAAAGATTCCATTTCGTTATATTAATTTCACAAGTACAAGTGACAAGAATCCATACCTTAACTAACATAGCTCCAATGAGCTTTAGAACAAATAGTAGTAAGACAGTCCAGGATCTTCCCTTTCAAATCTTGGTTCTTCAGTCGCCTGTTGTGGAGGAGAAGCATCACTCAGGCGCTTTTCTGCCAACCACAAAACTTATAATGCAATCCCCCGCACATCTATCATTCGATAGATGGCTCTCCCTTCGACGAAGAGATTAGTTGGGTAACTGATGTTAACCAACTGAGCATAGTGCAACGTCCTACACAGCTAGAACCTTGCTACTTCACAATTCCGAACTAGCATAAAGGATCACGATGAATTGACAGTATAGTCTCAAGCATCACATAGTCTAAGTGGATGTTGTACATTGCACTACTTTGGCCAAAGTGTTCTCATTTAGTTCTTTGAATGAAGGTTATCTATCATAAACACTACTTAGGGCCGATTTGACTTAAGGCTATCTTATACTATGCATAGGTGTGGTCCTTCATTGGATAATATGTCATCCCAGACTAACCTACAACATACTAACTACTAGAAATGAATCAACACAAGTAGTAATTCACTTAATCCCTCCTATACTAAAAATCTTTATCCTAGGAGTAAAACTTATCTTAGTTAACCTAATAACTTAAACTAATAGAATTTACTTGACCCCTGTCCTCATTTCGGTCCTAGTATATAGTAACTATTACATCCATATTCTCCTTATATGGAGATCATATAATTAATGTAAAACACAAGTATGCGTCTTTTATCCTTTAAACCATTTTCTCCCTATGTGCAAACAAATATACAGTTCATAAAACAACCCACTTTCAATACACAACAACAATACAATTCATGAAGCAATTCCCTATCTATGCATAGACAATCAACACAATTTCTAGAAATATTTTAAGATTTACTTTTGAAATTGATAGTAGAAGAATATCTCATACCTAGTATTTAGCTTTTCTCCAAATGATGATGTCTCAGCCTATTCTCATAGCACTTCCAACACTTCCAACAATTGACAATTCCCTCACAAATTACTACCTTTCTCACTTAGGATTAAGCACTCGGAAATGAATAATTAGACTGGTAATGGTTGCAGCTGATTAAAGATATGAATCTCTAGTAATTTAATAATGAAGAATTGGTAATTTCACACTAAACTCAACTCTTAGGATAATACGTTTCTCAGAAAAATAGAGTGATTGCTCTATAGAAATAAGTTCTCAAAAGATAAGTTCTCCAAAAATAAAGTAAGTGATGAATAAAGGATTGGGCCACTATTTATAGAGTCTCAACCCCCATCGAATTCCACTTCCAAAGGCATGTTAATTGCCAGCATTGAAATTTGAATAATTCAATTTAATAAGTAGCGTGATTTTAATTCCATACTCAACTTCAAAGAGGTGAGTCGACTTCCATTGATTGACAGCAGAACATAGACTATTTCCATTTGCACATGGTAAAATATACAGAATCGACACCTACAGGTTTCGTTCCAGATATGGCGCCAATTTCATAATCTGGCGGGTAGAAAATGCATAGTGAAAAAGTCCATTGATATTTACTGTCCACATAGCCTATTAATTTGGCTTAATTGACAGGCTACAGGCTGCATTGCAATTTCTAGGTGACTTGGTCTTCACCTGCGCGGATGAATTGGATGCGCGTGTATTCCTCAGCCGTCAATTTCATTTTATTTCCAAAGTTCAAAAGATAGTATGTGAAATATTTTGATTTCCACCATATTGGAGATTGATGTATTTTTATTTCCCATGCCAAAGACAATATTTCGATTCATTCGATTTCCAAGTTTGATGATTAATAATCGGCTGGGTATATTTGAACCCAATTTCCATAGTTGAAGGTTAATATTAAATCAATGTGGAAAATAATTTGATTTCCATTATGAGATTAAAATATTAAATATATATTATATATTATATATATTAAAGTGTATATATATATATACTTCATGTAATATATATGTGTATATAACATATAATATATATATTTATATACATACATACATACATACATACATACATATATCATTTCGTAAACATATTGTAAGCCAGTTAGCATATCCAATATATATATATCATTCCGTAAACATATCATAAGCCAGTCAACATATCCGATATGTGTGTATATATATATATATATACATGTAAATGTAAATTGTCAGGGAATAATAATATAATATTATTAATATCAACATATAATAGGTTGTGTGCATATATACATGTATATACCTCAATGTACATGTATGTGTAGGTATACCATATCGATGCATCTGTATGAGCATATCCATCTGCCATTCATACGCCTGTATTGATATGTATATACATATGGATATGTGTATATACTATATGTATGTATGTATTTCCACTCCCTATTCACCTACATTCATTCACGTAACCATCATAATGATCATAATACAACAAGACAGATATACAAATAAATATCACTTATAAAAGCGTAAAGAAGTAGACAAGACTCCTAATGCCAATATACAAGTTACAGATGACTTATCTAGAACCAACATAAGTGACCCAGTTCACTCAATCTAAAGTGATGTGTGTGTATGCTTAGATAGTTCACTTTACCGGTTAACTGACCAAGCTCCTCTCCTGAGTGATACTTCCCCTCCGTCTGAAGGAATGGTTCATATACTTGCATCCATTGACACATGCTTTTGGAAGTCATATGATCACAACATAAACATTATATATATAAACATCTCACGAGTCAGAATACTCATTACTCAAGAACTTTGCATGCAACATTCATCAAGGATAACATCAATTGAAGCAACATTACATGAGACAACATCAAATGTGAAAACACTCATATTGATAACAAGGAACAACATACTTTATTCACTCTCAGACACCTTTTTACAATCGTATAACTCTATGCAATACTAATACATAGTAGCTATACAATCGAGATGTAACACAAAAATAATTTATAAACAAAACAACCAAAATTCTTATATTTGCATACATCCAAATTGCAACAAACCAAATAAAATTTGCCACTGCCTCTGTAGATTTGTGATTCTCTCATCACTTTCAAAACTACTTATCACTCTTTAATCATGAACTCAGAATAAAACATATATAGAGTGCCTTTGAATAATGTTATTTTGAATCCGTTAAACATGACTACCTTAGAAAACAAGGCATTAACTTGGAAAATGCAATACCTTTAGAAAAAAATCCTTTTTGTCTTTGTCGACTTTTCTTGCATACTGAACTCTCTCACATTTACCACCAATCAGCAACAACATATAGTCATAGGATGATGTTAAAGAATTTAAACTTATTCGAAACCAAATACTTGAAATTATGTGCTAACTGTTTAATGCTTCATATAATGCCTTACAGGCTTAGCAGGTGGACATACTTTTCCCTCAACATATACATCGCCAGTATATCAAATGCCCAACAAATACATAGCAGGCACCCCCAAAAAAACGGTAATGGTCAGCAAAGAGGACCAATATTCAACGATTCTTCCAATCAATCTTGTACAGTAGAGTCGAAGAATCCTTTAACGTTCTCATGCCTCTTAACAAAAATTTTAGAAATGGAAACCCTATGAAACTAGCCGTTGAACCTTAGCCATTCAGATTGATTTTTATCCTACCTTCTCTACCATTGGTCTGTTTTTTCACGGAATTTTACAAATCGAAAATTATTTTGTTTCTTGGGAAAAATTGAACAGTCCAATTAGAAATCCATGCTTTAACTTTTTTGAAGAAAAATAATTCCCATGACCCAACAAACATTAGACTTGGTGTTTAAGATTTTCGAAAGCACAACTACCAATGCAAACAAATAAGCAAAAGTTGATACGAAAACATTAGTCTCCGCCTTTACAGGCAGGGACTAACAAAGTCTTTAAATTACAAAATACAAAATAATTTCAAGAACTAATTTGCATGTGTAGTGAAATAAACATATTTTATAATTTAAATGTATACAATTAATAATTGAAATTAGATCTTAAATTAATATAAAATTGAGATTGGTTGAAATTGATAACTATAAATTAGAGGGTTAAAAATGGTTTAGTTTTATTTGTCAAAAATATATGGATGATGCTTGACATTATGATGTAGACTGCACTCAATAAATGAGATTCGAGATTTGAATTTTCTAGTTAGATCAAGACTGCTCTAATTGTTAGAGGCCTATTTAGTGATTGTACTTTTGTGCTTGAATGATGTTTAACTCACTCTTGAGCTTATGCATATAGAATAGGTTTGGGATGCTTTATCTTGGCATGAATCTGCCTTATGTTGCTCTACTCTATGGTGTGCTTGTGCGGTTGCAAGTGTTGACTATAGAAGATTGGCTATGTTTATATAAAACTATCAAATTTTAAGGAGGAAATTCAAGTATCACAATAATAAGGAAAGGAAGTAGAGCATGCTATTGATAATACTTCTTCAAACTTGATAAAAGGTGTCATGGAGCATTTGGAACATGTATAATAAGAATCTCTTACTCGAACATATTCTAATGCTTCAATTAGATCTTTAATACTATGTCACATCAAATGAATTGCTATCATGATAATAAGGAATTTGATGCAAATCAATTATCATGATAATAATGAAAGGAAGTAGAGTATATTATTGATAATTAGAGTATAATATTAATAACATTTTTCTGAGCATGATATAGTACTTGAAGGAAGTATAATAAATAATTTAATCAACTCTTACACCACGTTATAATGTTTTATTAGATATTTCATATTGTACCACATCAAATAACTTCATTATGGAGCAAATAGAGTCAAGTGACTCAAAGCTTCACCTAAACAACATCTAAATGTAGTGTAGATAAAACAATCAAAATCACATTAAATTAAGCAAATCAAGTATTATGATAATAAGGAAGTAGAATATATTATTAAATAGAGTACATAAACAAACAAAATCACATTAAATTAAGCAAATCAAGTATTATGATAATAAGGAAAGGAAGTAGAATATATTATTAAATAGAGTATATTATTGATAAAATATATTGTCATGAAGGTAGTAGAATAAATAATTTGATCCTCTTACTTCATATTCTAATACTTTATTGGATATTTGATACTACACCACATCAAATAGCTTCATTATGGAGCAAATAGAGTTAAGTGATCAAGATGTAGTGTAGCTAAAACAATCAGAAGAGGTCCATTAATAACAAACATTGGCATGATTATTAACAAACACAACAATAGAATAAAGTGTCCTAATACCTTGAGCTATTGCTTTAGTATAATCCCATTTTGAAGAAATGACTTCCACTAAAGAAAACATAGGTTAGAAATTAAATATTGTACTACTATGATTAGAAGAAGTAAAAAGATAAGGTGGTTAAAGAATTGGGTACTTTGCTTTAAAAAAGAAAACAAGCTCATTGATTTTTTTTATTTTTATTTTTTGCTGAAATTATAATTCCTTACTAGCTTCTCCCTTTCCATCAAGATTAGCTAGTGAAATTAAAGGTGATTGATGAGGGTCCAAATCTAATCGGTTATAGGAGCAAATTCAATACCTTTAGGGTGTTTTCTTTTTCCAATCTCTACTCATAGTTCTCCCACTTTCAAATCTCGTCTTTCATTTTGATAGAACTAAACTTGGATATTCTTCATTCAAGAACTAAGTAGCTAAAATACATTTTCCGATCTCTATTCTTAATTCAAGAACTAAACTTGGATATTCTTGGGAAATTTGCGAGTATTTTCCCAACTCTAGGCATGGTGAAGAAATGGATTCAAACTCAATGGGGTGATAATCAGAGTTCAGTAAACACTTCCATTTGGACTTTTTCTAATCATGTGTAATAAGCAATCTAAGGAAATCATTAAAAGTGAGCCATGATTCACGGATGGGGTCGGCCTTGTCGAGTATTGGAGATGAAAGACCTTACTTATTAGCACTTGCATCAAAAGGGGGTGTAAGGGTTACACCGATAGAAAAATATAAGAACATCATGTTTTCCTCTCCTTAGCCACCGCCATTTGGGACTCCTAGTGATGAATCTAGACCTGAAGAAGATAAGAACAAAATAAATTAGAAACAATATTCTGGCCAGTATGGCTTTAATAAAAAGAAAAGAATATATAATTAGAAAGAAAAAGGGCAGAAATACCCAACACCTCCATATTACTGCTTTCACCTGGCAATGGTGTTATTAAGACTTCACATGTACTGCTGCCACCATATCAATCTTGCACAACCCTGTTAAACATTTTGAAGGAGTTTTAGACAAGATTTTTGCAGCCTTTTAAGCTTTCCAGATATCCATGGTTACATTTAACAGGTAACAACACAATTGTTTTAGAATGAAATAAAATAGAACAAATAATAGGGCGACATATAGATTTGAAAAATAAGACTCATAAGACCATGGCAAGTGACTTACCTCAAGATTCTACTCAAATTGTGTTGTTTGTCAACAATGCCAATGAGGAAAATTGGGCAAAGTTTGCAGGAAAAATTGAAGAAGCCCTATCGTAGCAAAATTTTGTTTTAAATTAGAACCAAAACTAATCTCCCTACAACCACTACTTCAGTGTATAAACGAAAAGTTGATTGAATCCGATTTAGAGATCTACATATTAAATGTCAGTCAAGGAAATCTGATTTGATTCAGAGATCCAAAAAATAAATGCAACACATGATGAGATGAACTGTAAACGACGGGAAAATTGTTTTACAACGTGAGATAGGTTTCAACTCAAAGTTCATACAATATATAGCCTATCGGCTAATTATTTGATTGGTGCTATTTTATTGTGGTTTCATCCATATAATCTTATGTTAGATTATTGGTCTCTTTGTGTCATCTCCAAAAGTAGAAACAATTTCAATTCATTTTTTAAACAAATGAAGATGATAGAGGAAGGTTTTTGGGTGTATGTTATTATTTGTGTTCAAGAAGACCTTTCTAGGTCCTCCCGTAAGACCTTTCTAGGTCCTCCCGTAAGGCAATCAAGATGGCTACAATAGATGAAGTTTTTTAATTGGAATGATTTCTTTTGAGATCTTCAAAAGGCAACACCTTAGGTTATTAGTCATCGACATGTGTGATTGCTTAGAAAAGGCCAAGTTCATTTGAAGAGAAAAATTAAAGCCCAAATTTTAAATAGAGGACAAGTCACAAATAAAGGTGGTTTATCCTTTTCCTGCTCCTCAATCCCCACATTGTGAAATAAATCCACTTCTTACTAATTCAAAGCAAAGAATTGAAAATGCTTCCAAGGTATGTTGATCTCTCTCTATTTAAATATATGGATGAATAAGTGGGGATAAAAAAGAACAGTCTCCACAAAACTAGCTCCAAGTCCTCTTTTGAGAAGGATTTTCTTTGACCTCATTCAATGTATTGTTGCATGTCACCTAAAATATATCAAGAAAATAACAAGTGAAAAAATTCCTTAACTAGTGATCTTGAGAATTTCTGAATCAACTTACACTAAATTGAAATTTGGTTGTGGAACAAACTGTTAGAGAAAAGTATTTTCCTAAATAATTGAGCCCTTTTCACACTAGCTATTTAAGTTTATTTAGGTCACGTGCCTTTTTGTCTCAAGTCATAGAATAAGGGCATGTCACAATCTATTTTTATTCTCACCTAGGGTTTCATCTAGGATTTTTTTTTTTTTTTAATTACTACAATGATTCGTTATTATATTAGTCTTTCAATACTTTGTATTACACATTCATAATGATTCATGCTTTTTTGGATCAATAGTCTTTGACCTCCATAACAATTCCTTTTTTTGTGTGTGTGACAAGTGTTTGATTGCAAATGATATTTGGGAGTTGCAGGGTTGAAGAATCAAATCTAACATGGTATCAGAGTTATAGATCTATAATTTCTTATCCATTTTTAAGAGATTTAGTCTTGAACAAATAATAATGCATCCTACAGAAAAAAGGGACCTAACCATTACACTTGGCAGATGTCAAAACTCTTACATCCATATAAAGCACATCAAATTTGGACTAAGGAGCTTATGGATCAATTTTTTTGAGGTTGTATGATCCTATAAATAGTGTTTCCGAAATGAACAATACTTTTGGCATAGGCAATGCTTTTTCAAGTAATGAACAATGTTTTTAGGTCGTGAACAATACTTTCAAGCTATAAATAATGTTTTCAAGTTTTTTTTTGCTTGCCTAAAGTAGCAATTTCTTGAAAATGCTCATATCTTGGTCATATAGTGTTGAAAATTGAGAAACGAGATAACATCGAAAAGTTGGTTCTAAGCACTTTCTAGTGGTACACAATTTCTTGAAAATGCTCATATCTTGGTCATATAGTGTTGAAAATTGAGAAACGAGATAACTTCGAAAAGCTGGTTCTGAGCACTTTCTAGTGGTACGAGTTTTTTTTTTTATATTTTTTGCTAGTACATTTTATCACCTATCAAAATTAGACCATCATTTTTGGCTTCCAAGCTTGTAACTTTTTGCTTGTATCTCTAGATTTTGTGATTCTTATTACAAAAAGGTATTTTAGAGCTCTTCACAACTATCCATGCATTTTTCCAAAATATGCCCTAGGTATTTTTATTTATTTTGTTGTCATTTCACATTCTGGTTATTTTTTGGACATCTTAGCTCCTGAAAATGTTTTGTTTGCATAAGATGATTTCATTTGAGTTGATCTATGTGTTTTTCTAGCATGTGGTCTTTTCTAGGCATTGTAAGCTTCTATTGAATACATTTTTTTGTTTGTAAACACACTGAGATAAAGTGCCACTATTATACATGCATTTTGGGGATTTTGCACATCATTTTGTGTTATTTTTTGTACTCACTATTTTATAAAATGCAATGGTTTTTTTTCTTTGTGTTTTGTTATTTGTGATCACAACCTTGTTTACCTTTGTGTGTGTGTGTCTTGTTTTGCTCACCCTTTTTGCAGTTGTAGGTACTGTTTTGTGCATGTTCCAATGACGTCTCTTATCCTTTTTCCACTAGTTCATAACATACCATTTCAACAGACCTATCATCCATCTCCTTTGTCAACATTATGGAGGGGGGTTTCATATTGTTTGTGCTAATACTTCATTGGTTTCAATTTGGAGTGATCTATGTATCTATTTTTTGTTCCTATGTACAAGGCAAATGCAACAATTGGTTACCCATGCATTTCAAAGAGAAAAAAACACATACCATATAGACACTTTTATATTCTTGTTTGTGGAGGTGATCTTTCATCCTCGACTGATCAATTTGTTTAGACTATTGATGCTTGTATTTTCAACTTGCAATATACTTTGCATTAGTTGAGTAGTGTTGTTGGTGTCACTCTTGTAGATTGATGTGCCATTTGTATCTTCAACTATCAAATTGTTTCCTTTGTCGTCTAATAATTGTTTGAGTAGTGGCATTGGAATCATTTACATTTTTTTCTTCTTGACCATGATCTCCATCCTAGTTTCAAAGGAGATTCTTTAGTTATAACAATATAGTAGTCATATTTTGACAATTGTTTGCAACTTCTTTGTGCTTCAATAATGTTCTTCATGTTCCTATTCTTTTTGTGACATTATTTTGGAGGCTTCTTAGTCCTTTTATCACATCCCACATAGTCAAATCCTATGGGGCAATAGTCAAGGAGGTAAGACACGGGTGTGGGTGCTTCCTATCACACCATTAATGAGGAATGACATCCTCCACTTTGCATTAATCACTTGTAGGAAGGGATGAGGGAGATGACACACAAAAGAAGGCATAGGAATGGGTTGCATGGTGAGGGAAGGACATGCTTGCAACTTTCTTAAATGAGGCATAGATTGCATTAGCAAAAAAAAGGGAAAAGAGAGCACATGGGAGAGAGAAGGTGAAATATTGACATTTTGGGAGCAGTTTGAAGGTAGGGAAAACATAAGAGAATGCATAAAATCATGAGGAATAGAGAGAGTAGAGAAATGTGAGTGGAAGGGGAGGGGTCAAACATAGAGTTGGAAGAGGATGGGAAGAGAGGGATGTGAGAATATATGGGAAAGAAGCCAAGTCATGAGGAGGAGAAAAACCTGAGAAGTAGAGGAAGAAGATAAAGAGGAAAGTCATGGACAAATTGGGAGAAAGATAAAAAAAGTGGTCTCAAAGAATGCATAGATTGTAGGATATTAATGGAATGGATTTTTTGAAAAGGCCCAATTTTTTTTTAGGAAAATGCAATTGGTAGTTGAAAAGATAAATTCCACAACTATCACTAGCATCCTCCTTGCTTGTGTAGCAACTAGAACTATGAATAGGTTATGGGCACCCATCAAAGCATGAAGAATAGAAGAATTTTGTGAGGAGAATATGTCTATCAACAAGAACCATGTGTAGAGAGGGAGGGCATTGATTGCAGAGACTTGAAACCGTGGAGATTTTAGAAAAGAATTTGGAGGTCAAATGTGTTAGGAAGACCATAGTAGGGTTCTACACCTCCAAATCTCAAGCCAAATGCACTGCCTTCTATGTAACAACAAGAAGGGAAAATTTTAGGGAAAAAATGGTGGGATGTAGACAAAGAGGGTGCAATAAGGAAGGAAGAGTAGAGCTATATGGTTAGGTAAGTGGTTTTAATATTTTTAAACATTATATACCTCCATTTTTGGGTTTGTGTGTACATAGTTATAGTTTGGATGGACAATATAAATATGTTTCTACCAATTCCCATCCTTTATGGATTTTTTGCAAACTCAAAGTGCCATACAATCCTTCTAGCACTAAGTACAATATGAAACACAATGTAATTCCTTTGTGAGTATATATTAGATTTGTATACACTATTTCTTTACACATCTATGCATATGTCACTATTTATATGGTCAACATATATTTGCATGTGTAACCAATTGTATAAAGTGTGTATATTATTGTGCACAATTTGGACTTTAAATATATGCAAAGGCCATTTAAATTTGATAGAGAAAAATAATAGAAATCAAAACATGTTGAATATTCTTTAAGATAAGGTTACACTATTAAACAAAAGACATCCCAGTGCCGAACATCTTTAGGCAACATCAATGATGTTCGTATTGAGATATTAACAATGTGATGATACATTGTTGCCTTATTGTAATCATATCATAAGTCTTAGTAGATAGAGGACTGAAATCTACCTTCTCAAAAAAGTAGAATTTAGGAAAACAAATAAATAAATAATTGTATTTTCATATTAATGTTAAAAGGCATATATTTATCTCATAGTTTCACTTCTAAAAACTAAGGGTTATTATATTAATATGCTATTGAACAATCTAATGATGCATAGGTAAGATTTTGGGTGTAATAATTGTTCAATACATTGATAAATATATTACCACTATGTAGGGAGCAATAGTAATGTTTGGCACCTTTATTCCTGGTACTAAAAGCATCAAATATTGGTATGAAATATTAGGTCTTGGCATTTGATCGTGTTTAGACATAAAAATGATTAGTCCTAAATATATGAATATAAATTTATTATGCAAGAAGGATGCTATTACATGTTGTAGAGCAAGCCTTGTGACACTATTCTATCCATTTGTTTCCCTATGCTCTATTAGGAGTGGATGCATTTTTTATTAAGTTGTTATACACAAATGTATGAGTATGGATTGGATTTTGACAATACTCCTTATAGAACACTATTGTAGTTTATAGTGTATCGTTTAAGATAATGATATGTTAATCCTCACCTAAGAATTATTAGCCTTTTTTAATCAAATTAGTCTCAACATTGTTAAAAGTTATAAATCAAATACAAATAATAATTGGGCGCCAAAATGCAAGGAGAAAAAAGTAGAGTCTTTTGTTTTGGAAGAGGTCAAGTTTTCACCCACATAGCAAGGAGGTTGTTTAGGGTTTTAGCTTCATGGAATTGACAGAGCTGCATGATGGCGTGGAGGGAGTCCTTGCAAAGATTTCAACCATTGCAACCACGTTGTAGGCAAGGTAATGCGATGAAAATTGGGGAAGTTGAGGAGTTTCAGGCATGAAGTCCCAGGAATTCTCCCACGTTGCAGGTTTTCCTCACGCCCCTTTGCATTCTCCTTGAAATGTGCTTCGTGTTATCAAGGATTTGAACATTTTTGAAGTATTATTGAATTTAGTGATTTGTGGACTTGTAGCTCATCTTTTATTCACAATGTCTAAGTTTAAGTGTAGCTAAGACTAACATTAAAGAGAAGCCCTATGTCAACAATAAAACTATATGCTTTATTCTAGTTTCAAGAAAGATAAGCTAAGGTATGTGATAGGGAATATAATGAAAAAATATTACCTTGCATAGATCTAGGAGGACACTAAGCTACAGTTTGCTACACCCCATTGTGTTATTACCTATTTATTGTTACTTTGATGAATTAAAATGATTTAATACATGATTATGTTTTGTATATTTTGATGGAAAATGCAATGAGTGGATATGTATTCTGATTTGATTACTTTAATGATTTGATAATGCAAATGATATATGATGTATATGGATATCAACTAACTTCTGTTGTGATGCACTAACTTGGATGCAGGAAAAGAATCGAGCCTCCAAAAGAGAGAGGGGGTATCACTTGAGAAGAGCTTGGTTTAGTAACCCTAAATGTGCCTATTTGAGCTATCACACACTCACATCCTAGTTGGTCAAGTTGAATTAAGTTAGTTCAGGAATTGGTAAGTAAACCTTTAGTCATAGTTTGGGGATGATTTGTAATGGTTTTGGTTTAGTTTTTGATCTCTTGATTGTTTCTTAGTTTGGATTATGGGACTAAATCTTTGTATTGAGTGTAAGTTCTTCTTTGTGTATTTATACTTATATATTAATCGATGAGTGTATACATAGAATGCATATATGTATATATGTATGTGATTGTTGTAAGTCATACATATGAGTATATACATGTGTGCGTATACGTAGGGAACAATATTTACACATGCTCATACACAGATATATCATATGCATTAGAATATCATTTGGATATATATATATATATATACATTTTGTATATATACCAATTGATGAGTATGTAAATAAATGTGTTTATCATGGATACTAAAATAATGATATATATATATATATATAATTGTTAATATATTTAAATGCCAACCAATGATTTTAATATGCATATATATATATATATAATATTATAATGATGGCATAATAACATATATATTAATATATGTAATTTTATACATATTTGAAATGTTATAAAACAAACTTTAGCGCATATATAATGTGAACCATATAAAAGGTGAATGAATTGTATGAAGCCAAGCAATGTGTTAATCATATGTTGTGCATATGTGAGGATGTTTAAATGCAAATAAAAGCGCATAGTATGTGGCGCATAGTATATAATGTATTATTTACAAAGTGAATGGTATTTAATAAAGTATAAGAAGCGCTTAAAATCTGCGCTATGCAAATGTAAGGAGATGCATTTTATTGTAAAGTTGTTGATTATATTAAAAACCAACGTACAACAATAAAGGGTGTGTATTATATAATATGTTGTGCCATAGTATGAAGTATAAAGAAAATAGAAGTCGAAGTGTTGCGCTGAAAAGCCACACACATCTATATAAGAATATATGACTTTGTCAAAAGCCATGAGCTAGCTGAAGCTAAGGAAGAAGTCGACTTGCTGTGGCAACCATAATGCCAATAAGAAACCTGTAGGTAAATATTTTTGTGTTTGACTCAATAAGAGTAGTTGCTATCAGTTAAAAAGGGTGACTTGGTCATACTAGAGAGACTAAAAATGCAGGGACTATTGCCTATCAACTATTTGAGCAACCACATTTCACTTCATTTGGCTTAGTCGACTCATTTAAAAGAGAAGTTTGTTTTTGTTGTTAAGTGGTGGTAGTTGGAAGTGAAAAGGTGGCAAATTGTAGAGCTTATTTGTAGCAATAAGTTTCTTAATTTTTAGTATAACTAGAGGCAACTTCTTAGCCTTTTGGTCATTTGTTTGTTATCTTTCAATCATTCTTTTGAAGTTCATTGTTGTAGTTTTATGTGGAAATAGGTTGCTGAGTGCATTAGTATGAAAAAAGTGATTTCTTTGTGAGTTTATAGTTTTTTGAGAGTTTTGAGAAAGGCTAAGATTGGAGATAGGCTGATCGTAGGAGTAGAAAGCATGACTGTGGGAATTAAGCTTAGGAAGTGGTATATTTGTTAGGAGCTATAACTCCAGGCATGCTGATTTTACTTCTCTATTCTTTTTGTGTTGAAATCATAATTGTTGTGAATGCAAGTTTTTGAGGAAAAGATGAATTATATGTTATGTTGAGCTTGCTTGCATGAACTTTGATTATTTCTTATTTTGGTGATCTTGCATGATTTTCAGTGAATTCTTATTTTGGTGAAACCTTATTAGTAGATACTTGTATATATATTTATTTCTTATGTTGGAATTATGTGATTGTGTTTGCTAAACAAAATAATCATAGGGTATTAATATAATACCTAGGTTGTCATAGATTGTTTGTATGCTTACATAGAGTATGAAATATGAGAAATGATATTATCTTGAAGCACTATGTTGAAGATGTCAATTTGCAATACTATATGTACATGTGTGGTTAACTTGGTTGTTCTTGGGGTTAGGATAATCCATGGATGGGAGTAACCTAGTGGTCACTTAGTTAAGTAATCACCTTTTAGGTTGAAATTATGTTATGATTGAAAAGAGTATGTGTGGTCATTTACTAAATCGAACTAAGGGGTGGGTGAACATACGACTACACTCAAAGTACTAAGCGATTGTTTATATATATATATGAAATCTTTGGCCAAAGTAGTGTCAATAGCCACCGATTACACTTGTTGGTCCATTGTGAGCCAAGTTTGCATAACTAGGTTGGGAATGTCATGCATGTAGGTTGTAGCCAATGTATGGTAGCTTTATTTATGTAGGGCAAAACGCCATGCTTAGGAAGGCTATTATTATGAGGTTACCAGACCAATCTCTTCATCAAAGGGTAGAGCCATCTTACCAATTAGGTAGATGTGTGGGGGATTGCAATAAGTCTGTGGTTGGCGGAAAAGTGCTTGAGTGATACTCTCCCTCATACAGTTAGCAACCGAAATTTGAGGATGTATGCCCAAGAAGGGACATTTGAACCATTTGTACTCTATTTCATTAAATCTCTTTGAAGCTATGTATGTATTCATGTATCTCTATTTTTATGGAATTGTAATTACAAAAATGTTATCTTTACATGGGATTATGTAATATGAAATCGTTACTTGGGATTATGTAATGTTTCCTTATAAATGCAATGTGAGTTTGAAATGGGATTATTTCAAATATGCATCTTGTTATTGAATTAGAAAAGAAATTTTTTATTCCTTTATGTTGGTAAATATGAACTATTCACATGTGGGTTAAAACTTAGGTAAAATCAATAGGTAAAACATTGGGCATGTTACATAGTCACATGCATGAATGAGGGCTATTGAAAGATATTAATGATCTCTATACCTTATTAGCTTGATTAGGGTGATAATAAGAAGATAGTTAATTAGAGGAATATGCAAGATATACACCTGTTGTGATAATGGATTTGAAATGATAGTTTCACCATGGTCTTAAGGTCACAAGTCATAGAATAGATAGTGTGTGGATCCATTGTGACAAGTATTGGTAAGTTTATTATGATAATGACAAAGATGAGTGGTAGGATTATGATCTTGAAAGGATAGTTATATATCCTTTTGTAGTCTATGAAAAGACTAATTTACAATGATCAAGATGAGAAATACAAATGGCAACATTATTACGCAAGTAATTGGTAAATTAATTGATGTATTAACAATGAGCGAGACACTCAATAAATAGTTTACAAGATTTACAAAGCTGGAAAGTTTCTAAAAAGAAACTCCAGATAAGATCGGAGACGATCTTATCTCTATCTTACAATATCTTACAATATTGAGCATTAATAAATAAATAAATAAACATTATTTTAATACCCTCCCTTAATGCTCAATCTATCAACTACACCAAGATGCCCCCTGAATTTTACAAACTTATCTGTACTGAGCGACTTGGTGAGAATGTCTCACTGCTCCGACCTCATTTCAACATACAAAGAATCGAATCGATCCGCCTTCAACCAATGAAATGACAATGAGTTTCACATGCTTGAAGCCTCAGCTTCATGGAAGACCGGATTCTTGGTGTTTGAGAACTCCTCATTATCACGTAACAAGGAGTCGGATCGCTTTGAGATATTTTCTAGACATCGGGTACATCCTAAGCCAAATCATTTCTACATGTCGCTTTTACTGCTCCCCGAGCACTCGTCATTTAGAGAGAGCCATCACCACGCTTTAATACTTCAGTCCATGTGGATCGCACTGATCCCTAAACCAACACATACCCGACAGCGTTGATTTCATCAACTAAACCTCGCCTAACTGAATCAGAACCCATCGAAGTTTAGGATCGGACTGAAAGTGTAAGAGTCCAAACCGAGTGCCCTTCACATAACGCAGATTACCGCCACGCTACCTAATGATCGCCCCTTTGGAGCCAGTTGTAGGCCGCGGATATAGCTCACCGCAAAACTCAAGTCGCCCAGTAGCAAGAAGATAGATGAGGCTGCTCTACTAGCTGCCCTAACAAAGTTTCTCATCTACCATGTGAATCGGACTTAGCTGATAACTTAAGCCCTTTTTCCATGGGTGTAGAGGCAGGTTTGCAATCCTGCATTCGGAACTTATCCAGAAGACTTCGAGCATACTTGGACTGGGAGATGAAAATGCTGCTCTCTGTCTGCCAAACCTCAACACCTAAACAATAATGCAGGAGGCCCAAGTCTGTCATGTCAAAAGTTTTGCACAAGTCCTGTTTGATCTCAGTGATCAAAAGTGCTGAACTGCCGGTAATGATCAAGTCATCCACGTAGACAACAACAAGCAGAATCTCATTACCAGTATTCTTGACATACAGGTTCGAGTCAGATGGACTCCTCTGAAAGCCATGATCTGTGAGGTACGTGTCAATCTTAATGTACCAAGCCCGAGGAGCCTGTTTCAGGCCATAGAGTGCTTTGACCAATCTACACACCTTCTGTTCTTGACCAGCAACTTTGAAACCTGGAGGTTGCGTCATGTATACTTCCTCCTTCAACTCTCACCATTGAGGAGCACTCTCACATCCATCCGATGGACTTTCCAACCAAATTGGCTGCTATGGCTGCCGTATGGTACCTTACCTTGGTCAGAGGGAGCAGCGGTCTCCCTATAGTCAATGCCTTCTTTTCCTGCGGAGAACCCCCGTGCAACCAGACGAGCTTTGTACTTGTCAAGGGTTCCGTCAGCTTTGTACTTCACCTTGTACACCCATTTGCAGCTAATGGGCTTCTTCCCTGAAGGAAGATTGGAAAGGACCCAAGTGTGATTCTTCTAAAGACTCTGGTATTCTAATTCCATTGCCTTTTCCCACTCAGGTATCCCTTTTGCCTCTGAATATGTCTGAGGCTCATAAACACTGTGAATGTTGGCCATGAGAGCAAAATTCACTGTAGACTGCTGTTTGCTCTTGTTTCTGGATGATCTACCCTCGATGAGCTCATCAACACAAAGATCACCGATAGTCTTAGCCCACCATTTCGACCGAAGAGTAGAAGTGCCAACATCAGATGTAGCAGGAGGAGCTGGATCTGGTTGTGGATCGTAAAGAACAAAGTTCAAATAGGATGTCTACTATCATCCGGAGGAAACTCAGGTTGAGCATCATCAAAGACTAGGTCTTCGTCATCCCTCCCATCAAGTGGACCTAATGGAAGTCAGACACTCATATTAGGACCCTGTAGAGGCTGATCCTCTGAATGCTGAACAGGTGAGGAAGAGTGAAATGGACCTCGTTCCTCATCAAAGACAACATCTCGACTGAAGATAAGACAATCAGTGTCTATATCAATCAGCCTATATGCCTTGTGATTGTCACTGTACCCTGTGAACATGAGTTTCTGGCTCTTGGAGTCCAGCTTAGTGCGCTTGGCCTCTGGAATCCAAACATACACAAGGGAGCCAAAACTTTCAAATGACTGATCCTAGGTTTGCGACCAGACCAAACTTCCTCAGGAGTCTTCCCTTTAACAGCATGAGTGGGTGACCTATTAAGGAGATAGATTGATGTATTGACAGCTTCTGCCCAAAACTTGGTAGGAACACTCCTGTGTTGCAACATGGAGCGAGCCATCTCAACAACCGTACGATTGCGTCGCTCTACAACACCGTTTTGCTGAGGAGTGTAGGGTGTGGTTAACTGACGTTTTATCCCATGAGTATCACAGAAGTTGGAGAATGCACTAGAACAGAATTCCCCCCCATTATCTGACCTAAGAGTTATAATACTAGAACTAGACTCTTTTTCAACTAAGGCCTTAAACTTCTGAAATACATTAAAAACTTCTGATTTCTGTTTAAGAAAGTACACCCACATTTTCCTACTATAGTCATCAACAAAAAGTAGAAAGTATTTGCAACCAGTTACAGAAGAAACAGACATAGGACCACAAATATCAGCATGAACTAATTGAAGTACCTTAGAAGCCCGCCAAGAGTCGCCATCCTTGAACGGTGTGCGATGCTGCTTCCCAGCTTGACAAGCACCACAAACGCCCTGATGCTGAGTCTGAATGTCAGGTAAGCCATCAACAAGTCCCTCCCGAGCAAGCTGAGAGAGATAGTGCACGTTCAAGTGCCCGTACCGCTGGTGCCAAAGACTGGTGACAGCTGAATTTCTGGCTGCCAAGGCTAACTCCGGAGAATCACTAGTGTCCACTAGCTTGTAAAGGCCATCATCCTCTATCCCAACGGCCACCGTTGTGTGAGTTTCTCGATCAACAATCGAACATCTATGCAAGCTGAATACCACATCCATCTGGGGAGAATGCCGCATGATCTGACTGACTGAGAGAAGATTGAGCTCAATATCAAGTACATAATATACGTTGAGGAATATGAGATACCTCCCGCCAGATTGAACCTGAACAGTGCCTGTGCCGACAACTGTGTATTCTTCACCTCCTCCAAAGATTACTGAGTCAGTGCAAGGGGAAAAGTCTGCGAACCAATCACGCCTATGTGAGAAATGACGCGAGGCACCAGAATCTATGTACCAAGCAGAGGACTTGACATGGTCTGCGGGCCTTTTTTCCATCAGTGCATAAAAGGCAGATTCCTTCTGCTCAGAGTGCTCGGCGACATTCGCTTTCTGAAACCCTCCCTGCTTCTTTTGCTCAGAAGCCAAACGAGCACGGCAATCTTTCTTGATGTGGCCAAATTTATGACAGTAGTTACACTGAACATTTTTCTTCTTCGGGCTGGTGGAGCGCTGACTTGAGCCTTTCTACTGTGAAGGCTGACCTTTCCCATGATGCTTCGACTGAGTTTTTGCTGCAAAGGCCTGCTCCGTGGAGGATGATGATTCACTACTACCGAATTGTTGTCTCCAGCGATCCTGCTGCAACAGGATAGTGCACAAATTTGGAAACTTGAGATCAACATTAGCAGACGTAATGTTGAGGGTCTCTATGAAATGTTCATAGGACTTCGGTAAGCTTTTCAGGGTGATCACAACCATGTCTTCCTCCATTTTCCGACCAATCGCCTCCAACTGATCTCTGATCTCCTGGATTTTATTCAAGTGCGCTTGCAGAGTTGTCTTCTCATCCATCATGATAGAAAACAGCATATTCTTCAAGAAAAACGCACGGCTTTTGTCGGAAGTTTCATGCATATCCTTCAAGGGATCCCATTTCATTGATTTTCAAGTAGTTGGGATCCTCGGAGGAGTCGACTCATCGCGAACTCTAAAGCTTAATACATGATCATGATCTTTGCTCATCAAACTTCTTATCCCCGATCCCAATTCACCGCTTCGTGGATGAGAGTGAAGGCTAAGCCGAGGATCATCCGATCAAGGCAAATGCAGATTCAAAATTCGTTACCATCCGCCTGTGTGTTGTAATTTTACATTAAATCCTCGGGTTGCCCTCAGCATTAAATTGTTTAACTCGCCATCTTCACGCTTCGAGGCATGAAAAATGAGGTAATCGAGAAGAGGGCCGATGCAATTTAAACTTGAGGTACGAATCTAATGCAGAAAATAGGGATGATTCGTATAGATCGCAGAAAAGTACATTGTACCTGGATGGTATTAAAAATTTGAGGCACTAAGACGATGCACCTTAAAAATTCGGAGACCAACCTCAAAAACCCACCAGGAATCTGTGATCGAAAAAATTTTCTGACTTCGAAAAACGTGTCAAAACCCTGGACGACTGTTCAGAAAACCTTGGCCGCCATTGAAGAGCAGAAAAATTTCAAAAAATAACTAAAAACTCCACGAAATCACAGGGAATATAAGGCAATACCCTAGCCGTCGCAACTGTGAGCAGAAACACCTTCAAAAGTTCTGAAAATCGAGCAAGAAAAGCACGAAGAAGAGGTATAAATCGCGCTAGACAAAGAAGAAATCCGCGGCTTAAAAAAACGCAGAAAACGGAGGTCGCGTGAATGAGAAAATGCAGAGAGATCGCGCGCCGGAAAGTGCAGAGGGAAGACGCGACCACTTACAGATACTCACAGGATTTTTCAAAACAAAAAAACGCGCACAGATCACAAACTGGAGACACGAAACATGATCTGGAAAAAACGCGATTTCAAAATCCACGACCTTTGATTTTTTTTCTGCTGAAAGAGGGTTGCGATTTAAAACAAAATCATCAACCAAGAGCCCTCGAAAATCTTCAAACACAGAAGCCACAAGAAAATTTCGAAAAAAAATTTCGAAATTTTGCCTTTAGAAAATCTTCGAAAAATTCACAGAAGATTTTTATTAAATTTTTAATTCAGAAACTGAAAAAAATCTTAAGAAGATTTTTTACGAATTAAAAATTCAATTTTGAGCAAATTGGCTCTAATACCATATTACGCAAGTAATTGGTAAATTAATTGATGTATTAACAATGAGCGAGACGCTCAATAAATAGTTTACAAGATTTACAAAACTGGAAAGTTTCTAAAAAGAAACTCCAGATAAGATCGGAGACGATCTTATCTCTATCTTACAATATCTTACAATATTGAGCATTAATAAATAAATAAATAAACATTATTTTAATAAACATTAATAGTGTATAACATATGTTATTTGCAGCTAGTTGCAAAGGTATTAGCATTGCGTGATAGTCCTTTCATGCACAATATTAAAAGAGTGCAAAACTATATGACATGGCTAGAAAGACACAAGGAACAATGACCATAAGACAAAGGATGGTGACCTTAATCAAAATGCACAACAATAAGGATGAACAAATGAGAAGAGCCATGGGGTTTGTATAAGAAATGACAATGATAGTCCTTGAGGAAGACTGGTTGTAGTGATTAAGGAAAGTCCATGATAATGGATTAGGGTGATATGGTTTTGATGAAGTAGTTTAGCACAAAGGAAGACATAATGCATGTAAAGTGAAAGGATAATTGTCATAAGATAGAGTTCCCTTAGAAAGCACAGTTGTCAAGGTCATCACTTAGTCATAAAGAGTTTGTGGTCTATAAAAATGACACTCATGCTAAGATTTAGAGGATAGTCATATTAGGAAGAACATGTATAAAGAGTTTCAAGGTGAAAAACATGCATGGTTTTATAACACAACTAAAGATAATACCCCCTCCAGCCATGGAAAGAAGTCATGAGAAAATGATGACAGAGAGAGTAGATGACATAAATACTGGACAAAGATATGAGATAATGTTTTATAGAGGAGGTAGTATCAAGCATTCATATATAAGCCAATAACTTGACTTTCATTTGTTTGCATTATGGTGGTTAAAACCTTATCCTTATTGTTCTTTATGTTGAGTTTTCCATAGTAAAAGACTTATCAAAATCTTTGTTTAACCTTTAATAAAGGATAATCATGATAACAAAAGATAGTCATAATAATCAAGGAGATGAATTTAGTCCATGGTGAAAGAAGACAAGCAACAAAGGTCATACATGGTGGCCTCATCAATATTAGACTTCATACATTTATGAGGAAAAATGAGTGGTAGGAGGACCATTGCCCACTTTCTAGAGTTTATTATTCATCCCATCAACTGGGAGAATGTCAGAACAATGTACTTATAGGAGAATTTAACCATTTAGATGTGGATAGTGCATGTGATGGCTAATAGTTGTGAATAACATGAGATCTGCATGCTTTGAAAGATAATTTGATAGTGCACTTTGTTTGGTTTCTATTGATGCCATTGTCTTCCAGGGGTACGAAATCTCAACAATGTCAGCCATGAACATATTATGGGTTTCATATTATGTGAAGCATTTTCTAGTATGAAAGTGTATGCTTGGTTGTTCAAATAAATAACTAATCCACGGGTTGTAATTTTGTAACTAATTTCAGAGATCTCAAAACCAAGTTATCCATTTACGGCATTTCCTTTGGTTGAAAGTGCATACTTGGGTATTCAAAGAACTTAATAACTCATGGGTGTAACTTATTTCATAGTAAATTTATGGAATACTTAATAATTCTCCATCTAAAGCATTTCCAGGAATTGGATTTCCCCTGCATATTTGAAGTGGTTGTCTCAGATCTTATGCGTATTTCTAGTCTTTTCATATTGACACTATCTAGGATTGAGTACAGTTTGACATTGATAGACAATCAATTTATATTGACTTCACATGTGGGAAAACTTTATGAGTTGCAATAGGTGGATGCTCCTAGGTCTTTTAAAACTTGTTAATGGAATTTGATGTCTAGCTTTACCTTCATATTTGAAGTCTCATGAGTGAAAGTTAGGTTATGTGGGTTAAGACGAGTTTTAAAGAGTGTGATAGATGATTTCTAATAGAGAGATAAGAAGATTAAAGAAGGAAAACTTATGCAATGATAGTCTATGAGGATTGGAGAGTCATAAAGACAACCTAAATCAAACCTTAATCATGCAGCGTTTAGTCACTACTATAAGATGATACAAAGGATAACATACATGATCAAACCACCATAACAATATACTTTTGAAAATTTTAAGGTATGTAGGTCACCAAATGAGGGAAATCAAGTGACAAATAATAGTGATAGCAATACACTATCTAAGTTGTTAGGGTATGTATGCAAATGCTACAAGGAATTTTGCATGGCAGTTGAGGGTTAGAGAAAATGACATACCAATGATAGAGGGCAGTCATAAAGTTACAGAGGACAGTAGCTGAGATAATGATAGTTCATGATAAAAACTAGACCCTAGAAGACACTTATGCTATGCTCAGAGATCCACTCAACCTAATAACCACAACTAATGATAAAGGACATCATTATAGAGGATAGTTAATGGATAGTTTTGTATGAATATATGTGCAAGTGATCACAATCATAATGTGATAAACTACAGAAAAATATGACACTCGTTGAATTAATTTATGGGGAAGTTGAGAGAGTCATCTAAGGGCAACTAACATTGTAAAAGATTAGTGAAATCATAGTGATAGTCAAGTTCCTTCCAAGTTGACAGATTTTAAGGGACTATCCAAAGAAAATGTACAATAAAAGTCCATTGTTCAACTGATAGTGAGACCATCACCATGGTGATCTCATCAAAAGTTAACTACACTCGTTCAATGAACATGCAATAATAAAAGAACAATGATAAAGCATGGGACAGTCACTTCAAGAGATCATAGTAATGAAGGCTACATTGCATAGAGAGCAATCATAATGATAGTAGAGAAGACAATTATGCTATTCATGGTGCCAAATCGTAATATGAAAAAGGCAAGAAAGAAGATAATGTTCTCCAGATGAACAGAATGGTGAAACTGACTGTCATAATAGTAAACATCAAGACCTATGAGAGTGGTGATAGTTCTAAAAGGAAGCGTCCGTGAATAGAGTGAATGGTAGCTTCAAAGTCAAGGTTATCAAGCAATGGCAAGGTAAAATTATAAATATCATACTCCATGAAAAACCAATCCCATAGGTGATAATGCATAAACAGAAAGTACAATGACATAGTTGAGATCATCTAGACCAATTCAAACACTTTCCAAGGATCTAGGGGCATCATCACCAATTGGAACACAATTCAAGGAGCTTGAAGAGGTCAACCAACCCACTTTGAAGGGACCAAGTCAAACTTGAACTGCTTAGGCGTGTAGGTTAGCCTATTTTTTAGTTATGTAACTTAGTCTTTTTGGCCCCTATATGCTCTTCTATGTTTGGGGTGAGATATAGTACCCTTAGGCTAGTATTTTTTATTAGTTCTTTCTTATTTTTGAACTCTAGAAGCAAAAAATCATGACATTGTAACTCTGATTTTCTTAGTCACAAGATTGAGAAAAAAAATTGTAACACATTTCAAGAAGATATAGTTTTCAGACTTGCATACAACTATAAGAACACCCTTTTCAATAAAGTTCAGATTTTACCTTCTCAATAGCTACTTTATTATGTGTATATGACTGATTGATACATATTTATGTGGTTTTATGTGTAAATCCTACAATATGTTATCTCATTCCAACACCTTTAGGAAAAAAATGTCTTATACAAGTCATAAGTTATGTTACTGAGGTTTACACTCTTTATTGTGAAAATATATACCTAGTTTTCCTTCTAAAAGTTGTAAACATTGCAACTTTCTTATGAAATACTTATGTATGAGCATGTTGAACACTTGATTTGTGTAAATATAAATTGGATAACTAAGAAATTGTGTGTCAAAATAGTAGTGCAAGTCATAATCATTTTGGTGCATCACCTTCCTAGTTATTTCAAGTTCATTTTATGCTTTTTCCCTCACTCTTTTCCTAGCAACAACAGTAATTAGTTTAGTTTAGGTGATAAAACCAAGGGAACCAACCCTTTCTGGAGGTTCTTTCCACAATAGGTGACCCACAACCTAAAAAATTTCCCATGTTCCACTAGTAGGCTGAGTTTTGCAACTATAGATGGTTGATAATTGAGACCATCCTATGTAGAGATAACTCAAGAACCTTGTTCTTAGTAATGTATTACCTTAGAATATTGAATTGATTCATTTGGGTAAAATCATATACCATTGTGATTTATTTCATCTACATGACTGTCCTTGGTTAAGCCATTCCCTAGCTTTTTAAAGAAAACTCTATGCCAAGGTTGGGAATCCTAGAGAAGAATGCTTCCTTATAGTTGAATAAGACTCAATAGTTAAGAAGATGGTTCTAAGGACTACAATAATAGTCCATTACCATGATTATTAGCAATAGTTATAGGAAAATGATATGTGATATTTATTCTATTGGGTTACCCTCTTACATGTATGTTTAAGGGGTCCCTCATCACTATAATATAATGGTTTAGGATGTCAAGAACCATTACACCTGAGATTTACTAAATCACAGTGTGTGTTATCACGTTCTAATACTAACAAGAACCCAATAAAGAAACTATATGGTATTATCATCAAGGTACCAAATTTTGCACCAATATCCTTGATAGTTAATTGCAAGGGTTCTAGGATACTCACATTGAATTATAATTAATATCATTGAGAGGTCAAAGTTGAGATTTGGATGTCCTTGTGATTTTCTTAATATAGGTTTACTATATGGCGAGCTTAATTATGTTTTTCTATCTATTGTTAAGTGTTAATTATTGAGGGGAATCCATAATGAAACCTTGGTTAGACCTTGTAAGGAGAACTAAGTTTGACTTTTATCTCATTTGGAAGTAGGTACATAGGTACTCCTTAGGTGAAGGATGCCCATGTGACCTCAAGTCCATAGGGGGAGGGTCTTGGGGGGGATAAATCAATGGTTGGGGTTGTCCCTAAACTTGTTTGATCTTCACTCTTGAGTAGGCTTCAATTTGAGGTTGAAATGGGTGTTAAATGGCTATGAATGAGTTCAGAAAACTTGATAAATTATTTTATACATAATGTGCTTTTAAATCAGAAAATAAATGAAATAAATGGATTTTAATACTTTATTTTTAGTATTTTTTGAGTAGAGGCCATCTCATTTTGGTTCATGAAAGGGAAAGATGAACCTAGAAAGACCTTGAAGAACCAGAAAGCATCTTCAGTATCTTCTATGTTTCTTTTTAAATTGGATTTCAACTACTTGATGCAAGCACATACTACTATGCCATTAAAGTAGAAACTAACATAATTGATTTCCCATCACATTATCCCTTAGAGGAAAGATAATGCAGTTTGCAGATCTAAGAAAATTTCAATAGCATATAGTGTGTGCATGATATATCTTAACATAAAAAGGTTTATCCATTATAAAATACCTTTGACTAATTCTAATTTATGGATAAATTTGAATAAAATTTTGATAAAATTATGTTTTAGTCATATCCAAAAAGTGTTTAGATGTGGTTCATGATTTTGAGATCCAATTATCCTTCTTACAATATATCTTTGATGGGGGTATACCTCTTGTGTTATCTTTCCAAAATTGTTCAATTAATTCTCTTAAGACATCAACAACAACCTTGTCTTTGCTTGGGAGTCTACCTAAGAATGCCCATAGGTATAATTATTGAGATCCTCAATTGTGTTAGGTCTCCCAATGGATTTCAATAGTGTTGTTCTACTTATCTTTAGTGATCTACTTGTGTTGCTAATCAAAAGTTTTTTTTGTTTCATTGCAAATATAGTTGATGTAAGAAAATGTTGGGTAACATTGCTATCTTTAGTGCATGAGGTTGAATCTATAGATTGGTACGCACTAATTATATTTCTTACAATAGTTCTTTCACCATTAGTATTGGATGATCTTAAACCAAGGATCTTCATAGTGTCTCTAAAATTAAGACTTATCATTTCAACAAACAATCGGAACCTTCCAATTTCACTTAAGCATTCAAAAAAATATCCCATACTTTATTAGCCATTCTTCTATAAGTGCATTCAGGAATTTTATTGGGTGTTGCTTTCAAAATATTTTCATCTGTCAATTAGATACTTTGGTCTTTTATGAATAATTTTAGGAGGTGATGATCGAAATGTGTTCTTTGTTTGTATTTGGTAAATTTGATTCATCATTTCTTACTTCAATAGGTCCTTGGGACTTGTTTCTACATTAATATCAATTGGTATTGATGATGTACCTTCTCCTCCAACTTTTCTCATTTGGCGTAGTATTTTCATGCGCTCCCTTTGCTTTTGTTTGCTTGATTCAATTTTCTTGAGTGTTCCTCACTTATTCCTTCCCATGGTAAATGTCAGTTGTTCCTAAGTAAATAAAATGTTCACTATATGTTACTAAATATTTTAATTACAACAAAATTAATAAAATGATCACAAAAGTAACACACATTGATAAAAAATAGACTCTTAATATGCATGTAAGTGATTATTACTAATAAAAATCAACAAATTATCAAAATTATCTAACATAGTCAATAAAATTGATAACCAAGATTGTTAATCAAATAAAAAACATACAACAATTAGATACTTGTTGAATACCAATGCATTCTAATCATTGTAACACATAAAAAAAATCTCATACACTATTGAAAAAAGGTGTGCAGAAAGCATGCACATTTGCAATGGGGCCTTGATCACAAGATTCATGTGATTTTTTCCCCATTTGGAAACCTTTTAGCCTTAATAGAACACACTCACACTTTCGTTGCATAACACACTCACATTTTTTAGGGAATAAAAAATACAGCTATGGTGCTCAAAATATGCTAATGCTTTGCAATGTGAGTGTGATTTGTAAAAAAACTTGCATTACAAAGCATGAGCATGTTTTGATCTTTATAGTTATTTGAGCTTGGACCTTGATTTTGATGCTATTTGAGCTTAGAGCTTAGAATTCTATTGGTAAACTTATCTCCAAGGTTGATTTTATATGTATTGTGCTCTCATGATGTATTGATAAGCCTTACTCAAATGGATAGGAAATTTTGCTACAATTGTGCCACTTCTCTCTTTCTCTCTATGATTTCTAATCAAATACAACTTGCAACAACCCTTTAAGGGAGAGTGATATAGATAAGGAGAGGGAGAGGGATAAAGAGAGATGGAGGATAGAGAGATAAAGAGATAGATGGAGAGGGAAAGAGAGTGAAAGAAAGAGAGGGATAGGGAGAGAGAGTGGGAGAGAGAGGGAGAGGGAGAGAGTGAGAAAGAGATAGAGGGAGAGGGGGAGATAAAGAGATAAAGAGTGAGAGCGAGATAAACATAAACAAATGGCAAGAGAGATATAAAGGAGTATAAGGAGAGGGAGAGGGGGAGGGGGGAGAGAGATAGAAAGATATAGAAGAATGGAGGGAGAGAGTAGGAAGAGAAAGGAGGATGAAGAGAAAAAATAATTCAAAATTTGATGTTATCCGTTACTCCTTTCATTTCAACTTTGGTGCTTGTCATTTTTCCTTTCATTTTAGACTACATATTTTGTACATACCATCTTCTAGATGGTGCATTTTTTCATCTAATGTGGACACCATAAATTTTGAAGTCCACTCTAATCTAAACTTTTAATCTATACCCTTTTTTTAGGATTTTTTGTCGTGTGTAGGAATTATTGAATTGATTTGTAGTTTGTATCTAACATGCCAATCCTTTTGTGAAGTAAATTTTTCCTAAGTTTTCATTGTGCGAGTAAATAAACTATGTAACAAACCATTGCAATAAAAATTTCCTTTTCTTTATTGAGAATATATGAACAAAGATGCCAAAACAATATACAATAAGGATTCCATTTCAATATAATAATTTCAAAAATTACAATATTCCAAGAATTAACACAATTACAAACACAACTCCACCGAGCTTTAGAGCATAAGATATAGATGGTCCAAGGATCCGCCTTTCAAAACCTTGGTCTTTTGTCACTTGCTGAGGAGGAGAAGCATCACTCAAGCACTTTTTTTCCAACCACAAACTCATATGCAGTCCCCCACACATTTATCAATGATAGATGGCCCTACCCTTTGATGAAGAGCATGGTTGGGTAACCCTATACGACAAACCATACTGAGCTTAGTGTTGTGCCCTACATGACTAGGATTTATAACCCTAACTCGATAACTAGCATGTACTACATGGACACAATGAATTGACAATGGAGCCAAAGGAAAGCACACTACTTTGGCCAAAGTGTTCTCACTCAGTACTTCGAGTGAAGGTCTACCATTCACTTACACTTATTAAGCTCATTTTGACTTAAGGCTGCCATAATCTATGCATAGGTAATCCGTCCCATGGGTAAGCTTAATCCCCAAAATTAACCTATCAATTTTTAACAAAAACTTAAGGTATCTCTACTCAATAAGCAAAAGTACTAGTTCCCTTCCTTCAATGGACAACAATCCAAGGAGTAACCTACTAGCTATCTAGCATAGTCAAATATCTAGCTATAACTAACCCTTAAGCTACCCTTGTCTAATCATATCTAGTATTTTATTACCTATGACAAACAATCCCTCCTATCATGGAGTAATTACAAGCATTTAACAAATAGTATGAACAACTTCTCCTTTCTTTCAAATAAAATACTACTTTCTCCTAAATGTAAGTATTCACAAAAGACTAGTTTAAGCAATTAGAAAACAATCTTTCAACAACTAAGACAAATAAAGGAAGATTATCCTCATGCCTGTAATGCGTTGTCCAATTGACTAGTTGCAACACAACTTTCCTAGAACAATAGCTAGCTTAGTCTTGATCTCTCCCACAAAGTCACAATAACTTCTAACTCACAAATTGACAAAATAATTCTCTTAATATGATAAAATACCCTCACTAATGCTCAAAGCTCACCCTCAATATATAGCAGAATAATGCATAAAGGAATGCAGATAGAATGCAGAAACTCAAGTTTAAGGAATGTGTTCCAAACAAGTGAGCTTGCTCTACTATTTATATAGCAGATTGGAGACCTCTCATCCTACAAAATAGGTATGAGTTTTGAAAACAATTACCATGCATAGCCACTCACTTGACTTAGCTAAAAGGTGGCGCACAAATAAGAACATAATCAACAAAACAAAGCTATAGGTCGACTTTATTTGTTGACAATATCATGAGACTATTTCAAATCAACACATGATAGAAAGGTGTAATTTGAATTATTCTCACAATGAACATCTACAACAATTAGGATTCATAAGGTGGCGCCAAAGAAAATAGATCTCTCCAACAATTGGCGGGGTTTACAATATATTTGAATCAATCAATATCAAATATGCAACACATAACTCACATCAACTAAGTCTCACATGAGTCGATTCTTCACATTTATCAGTTTGACCCATTCATCGACCTATTGTACGCAATATTTCTTGCATTTATCTGTTGTAGATATATACCAAATGACAAGGCGTCTAATAGTTACTAAGTCAAAGAATTGTCACTGCAAAGCATTGACCAAGTCTCTTATTCCATATCGACTTAATGTTGCGAGTTACTTTTGCAAAATACTTTTTCTTTTATGTGTGGACAACATGAGTAATATTCGGCTTCCAAAATAAAGTCATAAGTATTACATATTCAGCCTTTGATTTAGTTAATAAATCGGCCTATAATCATTGTCAATGTTAATCAACATCAAAGCACATTTTATATATATATATATATATATGTATATCGATACACACACATATATATAAATATATGCCTCTATGTACATGTATATGTATGTATACATATATACACATGGATATATGTATATACTTTATATATATACACACACAACAAAGCCATACACAATTACTATTGTATTGATAAGCACCTACATGCGATATATCTATATGTTTACATATACATGTTAGATCCATTAGATAGTTCCATGCACATAAGCAACTCGTGCATGAGTGTGCATAGATACGTCTACCTATGTACCCTCGTGTATGTGTTCATGAATATGATCTATCATCGAAATGTATGTGTGTACATATACATATACCTCGTATGTCCTACTCATCAATACAAGCATAGTAATAAGGAAAGAACTCACAAGATCAACAGATAAACATCACCCAATAATGCACTTAGAAGTAAACAAGACTCTTACTAATGCAGACACAATACAAAGGATGACTTACCGACTTCCCACATAATAACCCAACTCAATTATTCTACTGTGAGTGTGTGTAAGATTAGATAGGTTATGTTACTGGTTACCTGATCAAGACCTTCTCCTAAGTGATACTTCCCCTCTGCCTGAAGGAATTGATATATACCTGCATCCACTAACATATGCACATGGTAGTCAACTATTCAACAAAATATGCATTTCACATAGTACATCTCCAAAGTTAGAATATCAAATCAATATCCATCTATTTCTCGTATATGCATTGTATCACATAACATTAAATGAGATAATATTCATTATAATGCATTGATATCAAAGTGCAAGCACAATTTATTCATCCACAAAATTTACATTACATTCACATTTACCCTACATAGTAATAGTAAATAGTAATTATACAATTGGGGTGTAACATTGTTGCCCAATCATAATGCCACCAAAATATTTTTGACAATAATTTATTCTAGGATATTAGGGATGGAGTATATGGATGGATTAATGCCATAGAAATTGGAAATTTTAGTGATAATAAGTGGCTAGGAATCAAGGAAACAAGAAAGTGCATTAGGATTAGTAATATGATGAGAGTAAGTAATTCCAAGAAAGAGAAGCATTTGGATCTAGTGGAGGGGGTTAGGAAGGCAATATATAAGAAACTCTGTCATGTAGTCATGGAGAGGGGTAGATTATTGAAAATTTAGGAGATAATGCAAGGTGAAGGGGGTAAAATGGGATTAGGATAGTGGTTAAAAAATAAAAAAAATGATTGGTGAGACAAGAGAAATTTTGGTTAGAAGAAGTGAGAGGTAAGGGACATTTTAGGAAAGTGAGAATATGAAAATGAGTAAAAAATAGTTTATAAAAAATTAGGGTCAAACAAATTATCATAAATAGAGGGTGAAGAAGAGGAGGCCATGGTATTTATGGTAAATATCAAAGATATGGTGGGGAAGGTAGACTAGGATAGTGCAAAATAAGGCTAAGAGGATAAGGATAAAGGCATGTGCAAAAAGGATGGAAAAAAATAGAAAAGAACCAAGGATTGAAACAAAAGAGGAGATTAAAAGAGAAAAAACTAGAAATATAAATACTATATGAAAAATGAACATAAAAAAATAAGCTACACTAATACACGCAAGAGATATGTTCTCTAAAAGCTAACATACAATGAAAGTAACAGATTATGAACTAATCTAACACTTCAAACTAGAAATTTATATTTACATGGTATGTTAGGTTAAACAAATCAAATAATAAAAAATAAGCCTAAGTAAGTTAATTAAGAAACATTTATTATAACTAGTTATTTTTTCTAGTGTATTTGTTGAAATACAACAAAATAAAGCCTTTTAGTCTCAACATAATTGGCCTAATTTAAAGCTAAGTTAAAATACACCAAAGATGAATATAAAAATATGCCAAGAGACATAACTTGGAAACATAAATTTTTAAAATGGAAGAAAATAAACATGAACTAGGACTAGGAGAGATAAAATTGTAAAGAAAAGAAATCATATGCAATTGGGATTCTAATATTACCAACTATATGGGTTGAAAAAACATATGGGAATTGATTGTCCAAATTTAGAATCTACAAGAGGTGCCCTCTACCAAAAGGGTGATGTGTATGGTACAAGTATCTAGATAGGGGAACAAAGTAGATACAAATGACATAGGTGTCTAGTATAGATGGGACATGCCCACCCTCTATTCATGAATCAAGTCTAGTAAAATTTAAACTTTCACTAAAGTTCTCTTGTCTATTGTATTGGTTATATAATTAGGCTTAGGAACTCAATATGCATAGAAAAGAGTGTGTGTGGGAAACGTTAGTATCAAAATAAGATAATAAAAACACACCAATGCAACATTAAACTAAAGAAAGCTAAATAAAATGAAAAGAGATCAAACAAAGCTTCTTCAGAATCGTTCCATTGTCTTCTATCTCCAGTGATTTGCTTGAAGCTACTGCTCTCAAATTGTGTAAGCAAAACTTCTCAGAATGGCAACCTGCAGAACGAGTATGCAAAGGGAGAATACTTCTCTATCCTATATGCTGGTGGAGTGAAATGTTGATATATAGATATGCACAGGGGCTGTGGATTATGGATGCTTTTGAAACTATGATATGAGGATGATAGGCCATGACATGGATTGTTAATATGCTAAACTATGATATGCTATGATTCTAGAGACTATGGATGCTAGAAGGCAAATTGACTATAGTTTTCCCGTACAAAAGCTTCTATCTTTTTCAGAGACCCGACAGTCCTTTTTATAGGTTTTCACAGGCAAGATCCTAGCTGGCAAAGATCAATGGTTGTGAGATTGTCTAGTAAACTTGGATGGTGAGAGATGGAGAGGTTGAGAGGAAGATGGAAGATGTTGGGAAGTTGGAGAGAAGAATGGAGGTTTGTCTTCAACCCACGGGAACAATTTTGCTCAGAAACAGAGAAATTTATTTTTCTGTTTTGAAGTTTGTTTCACAGTTGTTGGAGATAATCCAAATTAAATAAATAAATTTATTTAATTTTGTGTGAATTTGAGGATTAAAAAAAAATTTAAAATATTTGATTTTAGGACTATAGAAGACTTAATTAAATATTTATAATATTTAATTGTGAATAGACTTTAGAAGAATTAATTAAATATTTGGAATATTTAATTGTGAATGGTTTTAGAAGAATTTATAGAATAGAAGAATATTTAATCTTTATTTGAATAAAATATTCAAGCCAAGATTATATATGATAATTAATATAAATAAATCGTAATGTTTATTTAATTAATTAAGAAATGGATAAGAAAAGTGATTAAATAAACTTATTTATTTAATCGAAATGAAAGAATGAACAATATAAATAAATTATTCAAATTCATTTATACGTAGATTGAATTGAGAGATTTAATTAAATATTAAAAATATTTAATTAATTACTAGATTTTTGTGATGTGACCATTTTTATGTGTATACATTTTTCCCCTCTTTGAAGTGATGTGTTTTACACATTGCTTCAAAGAATTTTGAAATTTTCCCCATATGTTGATTGTCGAATGTTGATAAGTATATGCCCCCTCGGACGATGAATCGATAAGATTTTGATTTTTGTGATTTTTTTTTGAATTTTTAGATGTGGAAATTTTTCAATTTTTATGATTTTTAAAATGTCGATTCATCGTTCGAAAATTATGATGTGAAGAAATTGACATGGAAAGATATGAGATGAAAAATTGATGACCTAAATTGCCCCTGCTATGATAAAATGTGATAAAATGCCCCAATTTTTCCTTCAAATAGGTTAAAAATGTCATTTTCCATGTTATTTTCCCTTATAATTTTTGTGTATTGTGTTGCCCTGATTTGATGATGTTTTGTGTAATTAATTTGTTCCCAAGGTTGTTGGAAAACAAATAGTAGCTGATAAAATTTGCTTTCAAGTTAATGAAAAACAAATAGTTGTTTGATAAGTTTGCTTCTAAAGTTGTTAAAAACAAATAGGATTTTGATAAATTTGCGGTTCATGATGATGAAAAACAAATAGGGTGATAAGTTTGCTTCTAAAGTTGTTAAAAACAAATAGGATTATGATAAATTGGCTTTTCATAATGATGAAAAACAAATAGGTTGATATTTAGATTTGATTGATTTTTCTTGATGATTTGATATTGATTTTGTTTTGACTTGATGATTCTTCCTATTCAACAGGAGAGATTGGGCGTCTTGCAGTTACGGGAGAAATTCCCGAAGACATGGAGATTGATTCCACAGGTTGTACAGGAAAATAGAGATGTTATCAAGGCATGCAAACCGACCTCATTACTTGAGATGCCTAAGGTGCGTCTCAATAGAGCTTTATTGACAACACTTGTAGAGAGGTGGCACAGTGACACATACACCTTTCATTTGCCGACAGGAGAGATTATCGTGACTCCAGAGGATGTATATCACATCTTAAGGATTCCAGTGATGGGTGAGATAGTGAGATTTGACGGTCGGGAGATGGGAGGTACTGATGCCTTGAGGTGGATATTATATCTCATGGGCAGAGATGACGGATTCGTATACGCCTTTACCCTCTGTACTTGCAGGATTTATTGGAGGTGTTATGTGCCCCGACCATAGGTCGAAGGGTTTTGCAGTCGGGTGGGGTCGTGTACTTGAGAGTATGGTGATGCAGGGTACATGATATGCTTGGGGATCGTGCATGCTTGCAGATTTATATGATGAGCTACACCATATTGTTTATGGTGAAGGCCGAAGTTTAGCTGTTGGTTGTTCACTTTTATAGATATGGGCATGGGAGCACTTTGTCGTTATGTGACCATTGACTTGAGGATGACGGCCTGTCGGTCGACCGTACAGATTAAGATATACCGATGTCATTGCTCAGCCGAGGCTGGGAAAACTAGATCATTGGCAGCATCTTTTGGATGATCTCGAGACAGTATGTTGGCGGCCCTATGTAGATTGTGAGGCATGGCCAGAGGATGCTAGGGAGGTGCCCTTTGTCTTTACTTCCAGATATTTGATTGGTCGTACTCCTGGGATTATTGAGAGGTTTCATCTTGGCCGTGTATGGCGACAGTATGGTCGGCCTTAGGGTATGACACAGGGTTCGTCTATTTATGCACGTCGGCAACAGGAGATTATAGTGTGGGGTCCACGGATTTCATATGATGCAGCAGTAGCAGAGTTCACCAGTTTAGGAGTACAAATGTGGGAGTACAGAGCTGATATTCTTAACGGGGGATGACTCCAGAGTATGGTCAGTATGTGTTGGAACATCCTATGCCACGATTATTTGATCCTAATGAGATTGCCACTCCAGTGGCAGAGTAGAGACCACATATAGGGGGACAGAGGCGACAACGAGAGACTGCTTCAGAGGGTGATGACTCCGAGCAGGATGATGATGATGATTCAGATGGGGATGGAGATGGCAGTGATGAGGAGAGTGGGGGTGATAGTGGTGGAGGAGGTGGCAGAGGTAGTAGAGGTAGTGGAAGAGGTGGTCTACGGATGAGACATTCAACTCCATCGTCTTCAGTAGATCCAATGGTACCGAGTCAGATATCTACCTTGCAGAGTAGAGTGCAGAGCTTACAGGATCAATTAGCACAGGCACATGCCTTGGTTACACAGCTACAGGGACAGTTGACCACAGTTACGGCTGAGAGAGATACAGCCAAATAGTAGGGTGAGCAGGCCATGGCCCTAGCTGACAGTCTGCAGAGAGTAGCAGCAGGTACCTCGATTGGCGACATGATGAGAGAGGTGACCAGGGCCACCTGAGAGGCAGAGTTCTATAGGACCAGGTATCATGATGCAGTGCCACCCGAGCAAAGAATGAGTTATACACAGTCTCAATCTACACATAGTTGCTCTCAGGCTACCAACAGGGGTGAATCTTAGCCATTACCTCTAGGAGGGTCACCAAGGGCAAGTGGAGCAGGTCCATCAAGTACAGGTGGGGTAGGTCCCAGACCAACAACATCAGAGGATAGCACTTCGTAGTGTTTTTTGCATGATGTCCTATTGATACTCTATTGAGACATTTGTATACACACTGATATGATCCCATTTTTGATGATGTATATTATTTGACACCTTTGTACATTTGACATTCATTTTTGAGATATATGATATGCAGTGATGATTCCTTATGTGATGAATGTATCTATTTTCTATATGCATGATGTTTTATGTGATGGTTTCACGGTGTTATGCTCATGATGTATATGTATGCATGATTTTTAGATATGAAAATGAAAGTACAATGCTATAATATGATTGCAATCTATTGATGAATGACTTTATGAATATGAATGTAAAATGATGGATGGTATAATGCATGAATGCCCATGAATGTTTTGATTATGATGTATGCTTTGTTTTTATGATTTTCTGATGCAAATATGTATGAAAAATGCATGTGATGATGTTTTTGTGAATGTCAAAATGTACTCAGTCATTTTATTCAAAAAGATATGAAACATTGATACTATGCCAGCTTTTGGGAAAATCTATAAATGTGAAATGCAGATTCTAAAATGAATGCAATCTATACTAACCATGCAAGGTATCTGTACAATATTGCCATTATGAGAGCTTATTTGTGCTTTTTGTGTCATCATAGAGCATTGAAATGTTGAAAGTTAATACAAGCATCAAAGGGTATGTTAGCACCAGTGATGACCCGAGTATTGCTTTCATGATTTTTGATATAGCAAGATAATACAAGCATCTAGGTATAATTGAACCGAGATGACCTAAGTATCAATTGCATAAACAGACAAGAGTTAACCTGTTTCCCATGCAAATTCTGAAATGTCATCAATGATACTTAGTAGAGCATGTCCCGCGACCAATTTGCATAGTACTAATGATTTACTCACAAACAACAGACAAAGAAAAATCATACTCCTTCCTTGCTTTTCTAGTTCAGTACATCATCGAATTGCTCCAGAGATATGATAGAAAATCAACCAACAATTCAAATTTTTCCTAAAGTATTCCAAACATTATTCAGATTAAGATCATCCAACTTGGTTATCAAAATTGATGTCTGCAATTTGATTAACATTGTTTTGACCATGTTGTTTGATTTCATTGGCATTGAGTGATAGTTTTGGTGTTGTAGTCGATTTGATGCGTCAATGTATGTTGCATTTTTTCAAACCGTTATTTGTCTATTTGTGATGTTCTAAGAGCTCGTTGCCCCTCTCTTGTGTATTCTGTGTTTCTACCCCTAGAGTAAACACAATCGAAATATTATGGATATGTACAAATTTCATCAAGCCGTGATGAAACACAAGGATCCCTGTTGTATGATATGGATATGATAGATATGTACAGATGATATAAATGGATAGATGATGTCGTAAAGTGAATGGAAGACATAAGTTAATAGATAGAGGAGCCCATTTTGATCACAAGTAGCACCTGTTTGCCAGGTTTTCACTTGTTTTTTTTTATTGCACTTTTTTTCTAATTTTTATGTATATATATATATATATATTTTTTAAGGACTTTTTATGATTTTTATGTATTTTTTCTAGGACTTTTTTTGATTTTGATGATTCAGACATAGAACTTCTTCAAATGAATGTTGTTGATCGGCTCTTCAAATAGGTCCCCTTCTAATGTAGATAACTGATAGGCTCTAGAACTCTATGCTACAATGATGACAAATGGACCAAGCCAATTTGGTTCAAATTTTCCTTTCTTTTCTCTGTCTTGTTGATTGCGTGGATTTTCTTTCAAGACTAAATCACCTACTTGAAATGTCTGTGGTTTAACTCTGTGATTGTAGCTATGGGACATAACTTGTTGATAACCCTTTAAATGATCAGCTGCATGTTGATGTCTTTCATATAACAGTTCTAGCTCTTGCAGACGAGATACTCAATAGTCTTCATCATTTATCAACCCTTTGAGTGAAACCCTAAGTGAAGGTATTTCAACCTCTAATGGTAAGATCGCTTCTGCTCCATAGACCAAGGCATATGGGGTGGCTCCTGTTGGTGTGCGAATGCTGGTTCTTTATGCCCACAAAGTTGGATTTAACTGGACATGCCAATCACGACCGTCATCATTTACCGTCTTCTTCAAGATCTTCAAGATTGTTTTATTTGAAGCTTCTACTTGACCATTTCCTTGTGGATAGTAAGGTGTAGAGAACTTGTGTTGGATGTGAAATCTTTCACAAAGTTCGTCAACATCCTGATTCTTGAAATGCCTCCCATTATCAATGATGATAGAATTAGGAATTCCATATCGGCAGATGATGTAATTCAAGATAAATGAAGAGATTTGTTTACCGATCATGGTCGTCAAAGGAACAACTTCGATCCATTTTGTAAAATATTTTGTGGCCGTGATGATGAATTTATGCCCATTTGATGATGAAGGATGAATTTTGCCAACAAGATCCAATCCCCATTGAGAAAAAAGGCCATGTCAAAGTGAAAGGCTGCAGTTCTTGTGCAGGTACATGAATAAGATTCCCATGGATCTGACATCTAGAACACTTCTTGACAAAATTAAAATATTCTCTCTCCATGGTAGGCCAATAATATCCCATTCTAACAAATTTCTTGGCTAAGGTTAAACCACTTGAATGAGTTCCACAAATACCACCATGAACCTCTTGTAAGGCTTGTTCATATTCATCACGTTCAAGACATCGAAGGAGTGTACCATCAAGACCACGTCGGTAAAGGATATCAGCGATCAAGGTATAATGGGATGATTGGTGTATGAAATTCCTTTTTTGGTTTTAGGATAAGTTTGGTGGTAAGATGCTATTTTTCAGGTAGGTATAAGTCTTTCCATATAATGGTGAATCGGAACCAGTTAAATGACATGACTTGGATCTCAGGATTATCATAGGTGGGAGAAAACAATTGTTCCACCAAGAATTCGTACCCTTTTTGATTTTCTGATAATTGTAACAAGGAAGCAATTTTAGCCATTGCATCTGTAGCTTTATTATCAATCCTTGGGATTTGTGAAAATTTGATTACCACAAAATACTTTTTAAAATCATCCACCATGTTCTTGTAAGGTAGCAGCTTATCATCTTTAGTCTGATAATCATCATTGATTTGATTAATGACTAGTTGTGAATCACCGTAGACTTGCAACTCTGTAATCTGCCAGTCCAATGCTATCTTCATTCCTATGAGCAATGCTTCATATTCACCTATGTTATTTGTGCAGGGAAACATCAACCGATATGGTTTTGTAATGGTATGTCCTTCAGGTGTGACAAAAAAAATCCCTGCCCCCGAGCCTTGTTGCGTGTAGGATCCATCAAAGTACAATGCCCATGATTTCATAATTGTTGTTGTGAAGACATCTACATCAGGAAATTCAATGTGCATTGGGTTTTCTTCTTGTAAAGGTGCTTCGGCCAACTGATCTGCGATGACCTGTCTTTTTATAGCTTTTCGATCTACATAGTGAATGTCAAACTCACTTAAGATCATTACCCATTTTGTAAGTCTTCCTGTTAAGGTAGCTTTGCATAGGAGGTATTTTAATGGATCGATTTTGGTTATCAACTTAACTATATGAGCCAACATATAATGTCGCAACTTTTGAGAAGCATACACTATTGCTAGGCAAGTTTTTTCAATGAAAGTGTAGTTTAGTTCATGACTTGTTAAAGTTCTGCTGATATAGTATATAGCCCTTTCTTTGCCTGTAGAATCCTCCTGTGCTAGTAACGCTCCCAAAGATACTTCTATTGCTAAAATATATAGTATGAGCGGCTTTCCTAGAATTGGTGGAATTAGGATTGGCAGATTCATGAGATATTGCTTGATCTGATTAAATGTTGCTTCACACTTTTCCTCCCATTTGAATGGAACATTTTTATGCAATAGATGTGTAAATGGTAAGCTTTTGTCTGCCAGTTGAGCTATAAACCTCCTGATGGATTGTAGTCATTCTTGCAGTGATCGGAGTTGACTGATATTTCATGGTGGCGGCATGTCCATTATAGCTTGTACTTTTTCTGGATCAATCTCTATGCCCTTTTCTGAAATAATGTATCCCAGGAGTTTTCCAGGTTTAATGCCAAAGACACATTTCTTTGGATTGAGTCGAACATTGAACTTCTCCATTCTGATAAAGATCTTTGACAAGATTTTGAGATGTCCTTCTCTTGTGTTAGATTTGGCAAGGAGATCATCGACGTAATCTTCCATGAATGTATGCATCATATCATGAAAAATTGTTGTCATTGCTCTTTGATAAGTCGCTCTTGCATTTTTAAGCCCAAATGGCATTACGTTCCAGCAATAAGTACCCCAAGGGCACGTGAACGCCGTTTTATCTTGATCCTCTGGTGCAATCTTTATATGGTTATATCCTGAAAATCCATCCATTAATGAATACATTGCATGGCCAACAGTTAAATCAACAATCATATCTATGTTTGGTAAAGGGAAGTCATCTTTGGGACATGCTTTGTTCAAATCTCTGAAATCTGTACAAATTCTAATCCTTTCGTCCGACTTTGAAACATGTACGATATTGGAGATCCATTCTACATAGTCAATAGAACGAATGAATCCAACATCTAAAAGCTTCTTTAACTCTTCTTTAACCAATAAAGCAACATGTGGATGCATTTTTCTGAGTTTTTTCTTCACAGGTTTTGCCCCTGTGTTTATAGATAGATGATGCATTATCATATTAGGATCTAACCCTGGCATATTGGCATATGACCAAGCAAAGTTGATTTGATTCTCCTTCAAGAACTCTATGAATTTTTGTACTTCTTCCATTGTTAATGATGCTACAATTTGCAAGATTTTTGGTTGCTCTGTTGTACCTATGTTGATTGATTATGTTGGCTCAATCAAAATAGAAGATCTTTCTTGATAATGTTTGGGAAGAGTGTCAAGTTTCTCATCCTTCATTGCCTCAAAAAGGTTTTCACCATTAGATTCACTCTTTATTTTTCTCTTTTGTGATCTACCACTGCCATTTTTCGGTTTTCACCGATAGATCCATCTTTTATTTCATTTATTTTGCAGCTAAGAGACTTGACACCCTCCCTATCAAAATATTGAGTATGAGGTTCTTTGATGGAACAATTGTTTTCTTGATTAGATGAACAAAGGAAATTTACAATATCCTCATCATCATGGAATGTAGGGATATGGATAGGTGCATCATTGTCCCAATCAATAAGTTCCGGATAGACTAAAGGCATGGAATCATTAGGTTGGGTAAGGTCTTGAGCTGTCAAAGTCATGATATGGTTGTCATTTTCATGATGGACAAGGTCTATGATGGTATTCTCTTGTTGATTATCAATCTCGTGAAAATTTGAATCGTCCTCACTTGAGTCATTATCATATTGTGGTTCAAATTCAAGTGATTGTGTTCCCGAGATTTCTCCTTGTATGAGAACGGGTGCATATTTGTGTATGGTATCAACTTGTTTGTCTCTCCAAAATTCATCGTTATAAATGGTGTCCCATTCATATTCATTAGAATCAGTGTCTGAACTGTTCTGCAATTGGAAAACTGATTCATAAATTTTTTGTAGAGTGACATCTTCATGGGGTTTATCTGAAATTGATTCTCCTTCATGAGTTTGTTGTGCTTGCTGTGAAGTTGACTCTTCTGTATCCTTACCATATCCAAGTCCTGTTTTATCTTTTGGATGTATTGAAATAGGTTGAATTGGCTCAATGATTCCTTCTTTTCTTTTTCCTATAGGACCATGTCCTTCATAGCCCATTCTTTGCATGATGGTATACCCTTTTCCATATTGCTCAATAGGTAACTTGATGTGCAAGAGAGATTCATCTTCATCTTTGTATAGCCAGCTTAAGATGTCCCTATCTTCAGCTTCTTCCTCGGTGGTGTTAGCTTTAATGAATTGTCCATCAAACTTCGTGATTGGCACAAAAACTTGGGATGTAGAGGTTGTTGCAATCTTTTGATTTGATAGGGTTGGCTAACCATGTGACCTTGGAGAAGGAGGTAAAGTAGAAAGGCATAGCAAATATTCGCCTACTCCTTTGTCTTTAAAATGTAACTTGGTGTCAAGATTCTTTGTCAATTCTTGCAGTTGGCCTTGTAGATTGGAAGAGGAAGCAGTAAAAGCCTCCCTATTGTGCGGCACAAAGGTGTCTTGAGTTGCTTAGAGATTTAAACAAGTTTGGGTGCTATTGTAGTCAACTTGTATAGTTATTTCTTGTCCATCATATGGAAACTTGAGGAATTGATGATACGTTGATGGTACTGCTTGCATATCGTGAATCCATGGGCGACCCAAAAGTATGTTATAGGAAAGATCACGATCTAGAACCTGACAAAAGGTATTTTTCACAATAGGTACCACTCTGATAGGTAGCATTATTAGTCCTTTAGAAGCTCTTTCTTCATCATCATATGCCTTGATAGTTATTTTCCTTCGTGGATCAATGGAATTTTTTGATATTCCTAACGCATTTATTAGCTTTAGGGTACAAATGTTTAAACCGGCTCCTTCATCTATCAAGACACGTCCGATTCAGTGTTTATGGATCATGACTTCAAGATAAAGCGATGAATTATGTGAATGTGTCATGGAGGCATCATCTTTTTCGGAGAATGAAAGACAAGTGGGGGAAGAAAAATGTCCCACCATGGCTTGAAATTTGTTTACATCTAGATCAGTGTCGACAGTTGTGTTTACAAGATCTTCTAAAATATTCTTGTGTACAAGAGATATTTTGAGAAGTTCAAGAATGGAGATTTGAGCTGATGTTTTTCTCAGTTGATCAACTAGATTATAATTACTTGGAGGAGAAATAGTTGCCTTAGATGAACTTCCTTTTAAAACAACTTTTGCTTGTCCTCTTGTAGTCACATTAACCTATTGATATTCTTGTTTTTCCTTGATTTTGATAACATTAACCCGCTTATCATCTGCAAAAATGTGGCGGATTATGTTGTCTTCAACATTATTTATGATTTTCGCTTTGGTATCTGATGTTTCTCCCTTTTGTTAGTTTGGTAAAGGATTTTTGAATGCTTGATGATCATCATTGGTATGATGTCCTTCAATTGTGATGGTGCCATTGTCAATTAAATCTTGTACTAGATTTCGCAAGGCTTGACAGTTATTTGTTCTATGACCTTTACATCGATGATAATTGCAATAATACGACTCATTCCATGATGGTGGTTTGACTCATGGCTCATAATCTCTTTGTGGTGGTAAGGTGATAACCTTATTATCGAGAAGCTCCTTGAGAGCAGACTCAAGAGATTGACCCAAAGTGGTAAAATTCCGTCGATTTGAAAAGAATGGAGATCTTGGTAGATTTGATGTTTGGGTATTGCCAAGATTGTTATTGAAATTACCACGATTATCCTTGTTGTTTTGATTGGTCATGCTTTCTTGGTTGGAGTTTTGTCCTTGTTGATTATTGTTTCCTTGTCGGTTGGTGTTTCCTTGTTGGTTGTTTCGTGGAGCACTTGATAGGTTGAAGATAGATGGTCTTGTTCATAGATTGTTTGCATCCACTATACCATCATTGACGACATTTTTATTTCTATTCCAAAACCTTGTTTTATCATTGTTGTTATGGTTGGATGAACTTGGATTATCAAGTTTTATCACTCCTCTTTTGACCAAGGCCCCTTCAATGGTAATTGCATTTTCAATCAATTTTTCAAAGTTAGGAGGATAATGAAGATTAAGCCTGTAGCTTAATTCTTGATCTAGGCTATTGATGAAGATATCCATCTTTTCCTTTTCAAGAACATGACGGGAATATCGTGCAAACAATCTTCTCCATCTTTGCAAAAACGTAGTGAAAGATTCCCCTACTTTTTGTTTCACTTTACAAAGATCAAGCATGGTTATCTGGTGTTGGATGTTGTAGGTGTATTGTGATATAAACCGATTTATTAACTCCTCAAATGTTTTGATGGGGGGAGTGATCTTAGAAAGCCACTCCATGGATTGTCCATCCAAACTTTGTGGAAATAATCGCATTAAGTAGGTATCTTCATAAGCGAATTCTAGACTCATATTTCAAAAATCTCTCACATGTTCAATGGGGTCAGTTTTCCCATTGTACCTATCAAATTTAGGGATCTCACAATGTTTTGGAAAAGGGATCATTTGAAGACTCCTATCAAATGGATAAGGAGATATATCATCCAAAACATACTTCTTTGTTGCACCCCCTTGCATCTCCTTTATTTGCCCTTGTAATTCTTTTATCTATTGAGTAAGGGCACTAAAATCATTAGGAGGAGTTTCAAGATTCTCTTTAATCCCTTCTATATCAAAATCGGAAGGTAACTTAGCTCCTTGATTAGCTAATGAGAGGAAATATCTTTCTTTGTTTTGTTCTAAAATCCTTTCCATAAAAGTATGGAATTGGGGATCCTGCTCTGCTTCTTGAAGTTTTTCTTCTATTATCTCTTCAATATGAAATGGATTCTCTTCCTTCTCATAATTATCACCCATTTTGCTTGTGGTACTTTCTCTTTCGTCTCTTTCTATGTGTTTTCGATATCTCGTGACAACAGGCATAAGCTTTGCCCCAAATTCTACTAACTTTTGATCAAAAGAATGGAATAGTGTAATTTTTTTTTGATGGATATGAAAGTCAGGATAAATGAAGATTCTATGACTTAAAATATTTCTAGTCTTTAGCTCATGTTTTCCCTGATTGAAAGGATGAAAATCCTGTTGGCGGGAATTTAAGCAAAAGATCAAGAAAAAATAAAATGATTTTTCACTTTATGAAGTTTGATCGTAGCTTCGTAAAAAGATGGATTTGTGATAGATGCCTAATGTGATTGAGTTCTCTATTGCAAAAATTGATTTGGACGAGTAGAATATCCAATTGCAGGTTGGTGAATATAAGAAGAACAAATACGTTGACTGTGGTTGTGCCTTTGAGAAAGGGCTCTTCTTTGAAAGAAAGCTCATGAGTATAATGGTTCTACAACATAATCATCAGTGAAACCTCTAACACAGTCATGATATCGATGGATAAAGGTTCTACGTTTAAGTAAAACCTTTCAACTTTGGTACAAGAATTGTCTTTTCTTCAATAGTTTCTTGTAGCTAAGTGGTTTCTTTGGCTTTTTGATTCGTTTGAGAATGGATTTCTTAATAAAGGTTGTGGATTTCTAATCTCTTAACATGAGAGTAATCAATGTAATTGTGAGTTTTGGATGATCTTTACTGAATTAATGTTTTGAAAACACATCAAGCACTTTGAAAACAGATGTTTTTAAGTCCTATACTAAACATCAAATGTATGATCAAAATGTTTTTCAAAAATTGTTTTCACAAGTTTTACACATGATAGATAGTTCAAGCAGACTCACTCTTAGTACTCAGGTAGGTCACCATAATAATCAACAACCCACATCTTAGAACTGCGTCAACTCACATAGCCATGTCACCCCCAAAGGGGCGCCCGTGTTTTTGTCTTTTCCAGGTGCGTACTCAGAGTGACAGAAGTGGATACCGGATCCCTTGAGAAAACGGTCCTTGGAAGTTATATGGTGAGTATCTTGGGGGTAGATTCTTCCCTCCCCTGCACTATGATTATTATGATGTTTGGAAACTGACTTCAGCTGGATACTACACTAAGTTCGTAGTAAGGGTTTCCATTCAGTGCGGCAAATGATAGACTCCCTCGAAAGACCTCCCAACCTTTAGAACAAAGGCTTTGGGGATGGGATTTTCATCAACCATCCGCATTTGATTAAAGTGGGTTGGAAAACTTGGCTTTAGTTGTTCCCACTTAGGTCGTTCCAGTAGGGTGAGTACTTTTTCCGACTACGGTAGGCCTTCTAAAAGGTTGTAATTAAAACAGTAAATTTGCATGAAATTGAAAAGGCAAGTCTGGTATTTTGATCACCCAATTAAAGGGAGAGCATAGACCTATTGCCATAGACAAAGCAAACAAATGTTCTTTTTAAAACCCAAATCACAATGATCTAATCTAAGTGAAGATATTCCTTCACAAAAAAAAATTGTTCACTTTTAATTGCAAGATCATTGTGTGGTGACTATCCTAGATTGATTCATTTTAAAATCCATGTCTATCCTAGGATTGATTCATTTTGAATTAAGTGACTATCCTAGGATTGGTTCATTTTTTTAAAGCTCTTACTGGCCGCGGTTGCATCGGATCCAGTCAAATCCTACTTAAGTTACAGATTACAGTTGTAGACTTACAAATTCTATGCTAAGAAAAATAAATGCGCTAAAACAGACATCAAGAGCGCTAAAACAGAGTTAAAGAGCATTGCAGGATCATTAAAGGGCGCTGAAGAATCCTTAAAGGGTGCTATGGAATCCTTAATGGGCGTTGAGGAATGATTAATGGGCGTTGAGGAATCCTTAATGGGCGCTGAGGAATGATTAATGGGCGTTGAGGAATCCTTAATGGGCGCTGAGGAATCCTTAAAGAGCGCTATAACATAGTTAAAGAGCGTTAAACTAGGTGTGATATGCGCTGAAGCGTGTTTAATGCGCTAATACGCTCTTCCAGCCGTAACTTGTTAGAAAAATCTGCAAAAAGATGTTAAAATTGGGGCAAGAGCCCCATGGTGGGCACCAAAAATGTGTGTGGGAAATGTTAGTATCAAAATAAGATAATAAAAACACACCAATGCAACATTAAACTAAAGAAAGCTAAATAAAATGAAAAGAGATCAAACAAAGCTTCTTCAGAATCGTTCCATTGTCCTCTATCTCCAGTGATTTGCTTGAACTTGTTGCTCTCAGATTGTGTAAGCAAAGCTTCTTAGAATGGCAACCTGTAGAACGAGTATGCAAAGGGAGAATACTTCTCTATGCTATATGCTAGTGGAGTGAAATGTTGATATATGGATATGCACAGGGGCTATGGATTATGGATGCTTTTGAAACTATGATATGAGGATGATAGGCCATGATATGGATTGCTAATATGCTAAACTATGCTATGCTATGATTCTAGAGACTATGGATGCTGGAAGGCTGATTGACTATAGTTTTCTCGTACAAAAGCTTCTATCTTTTTCAGAGACCCGACAGTCCTTTTTATAGATTTTCACAGGCAAGATCCTGGCTGGCAAAGATCAATGGTTGTGAGATTGTCTAGTAAACTTGGATAGTGAGAGATGGAAAGGTTGAGAGGAAGATGGAAGATGTTGGGAGGTTAGAGAGAAGAATGGAGGTTTGTCTTCAACCCACGGGAACAACTTTGCTCAGAAACAGAGAAATTTATTTTTCTGTTTTGAAGTTTGTTTCACGGTTGTTGGAGATAATCCAAATAAATTTAATTTAATTTTTTGTGAATTTGAGGATTAAAAACATTTTTAAAATATTTGATTTTAGGACTATAGAAGACTTAATTAAATATTTATAATATTTAATTGTGAATAGACTTTAGAAGAATTAATTAAATATTTGGAATATTTAATTGTGAATGGTTTTAGAAGAATTTATAGAATAGAAGAATATTTAATCTTTATTTGAATAAAATATTCAAGCCAAGATTATATATGATAATTAATATAAATAAATCATAATGTTTATTTAATTAATTAAGAAATGGATAAGAAAAGTGATTAAATAAACTTATTTATTTAATTGAAATGAAAGAATGAACAATATAAATAAATTATTCAAATTCATTTATACGTAGATTGAATTGAGAGATTTAATTAAATATTAAAAATATTTAATTAATTTCTAGACTTTTGTGATGTGACCATTTTTATGTGTATACAAAGAGGAATCAATAAAAAATCTAATATGTTAAGCTTGTAGGAAAATAAATAAAATAGATAGAACAAAAAATGCACTAATGTAAACTAGAAGTGATGTCTTGTATAAAGACAAGAAGATTGGAGAAAGTTTGTCAAATCTAGGCTTTGTGATTGCTAATTTTTGACAAAGGGGCATTATAACTAGCATATATATCTTAACAAGGGTTCTAGAAAGGTGTAAATAGAACATATGTATAGGAAAGGGCATTAGGGAAGTGAAAATGACATATATGTATAAATAGGGGTCTCAAATAGGTGAAAATTGCATCGATCTAGATATGAGCACTAGATAGAAAGGGATAGAGCGAGAGGGAGAGAAAGAGAGAGAGGGAGTATAGAGAAAGATAAAGAGAGGGAGACATAGAGAGTTAGAGAGGAAGAGAGAAAGAGGGAGTGAGAGAGAAACATAAAGAAATGGTGAGAGAGATAGAAGAGAGGGAGAGGGGGAGAGGGACGAAGGGAGAGAGGATAGAGAGAAAAATAAGGATGAAGGGAGAGAGGGGGGAGGGAGAGAAAGGGGGAAGGAGATAGAGAAAGAGAGTGGGGATAGAGAGATAGAGAAAGAGGATATGGAGAGAGACATAAATATATAGCGAGAGATATAAAGAGATAGAGGGAGAGGGATAGGATAGAGAGAAAGGGACAGGGAGAGACATATGGAGATAGTGATATCTATATATATATATATATAGAGAGAGAGAGAGAGAGAAGAAGGATAGAGGGAGGGGGAGAGGGAGAGGAAGAGGAAGAGAGAGAAAGAGAGAGGGGAAGAGAGGGAGAGAGATATATATAGGTAGAGAGAGAGGGATAGAGATAGAGATAGGGAGACAAAGAGATGCATAGAGAGGATAAAGAGATAGAGAGAGAGATAGAGAAATATATATATATATATATATATATATATATGAGAGATATAGAAAGAGATAGAGAGAAAGGAAGAGATAGAGAAAGAAAAATATATATATTTAATGTACTACAAAACATGCTTGTGTTTTGTGGAACATGAAACATGCTCACATTTTTTATTTCACAATATTCTCATGTTTTGTGGAACATGAAACACACTCATATTTTGTGTTTCACAAAACATGATCACATTTTTTAGTCAAAAAAATTTTCCACCCTTTTTGCTTTGAAATAGGTTTGGATAACAATCATAAATGTTTGGACTATTAATTTGCCTCCATTTTATGTGGTTCCGAGCTTCAATGGAGTTTCTCAACTTGAACGCCACAGGTTTACATATTATATAATAATATTTAATAAAATTACCACCAAAATTTCACATATCTTCTTAGCTTTCTAACCATATATATTTTTTTATTTTTAATACATTAACATATTTATTTTTAGTTTCTTTTATTAATATTTTTGTATTCCTCATATACATATATATTGATTTTTCTTTATAACTTTTGATCTACATTTCAAAATTTATAAGATTGTTCTACACTTCATTCTTTACTTAATTTTTTTTATATTTTTTATTATTTTTGTGCAAGTTATGTGATGCACACTCAATGATGCAATTTTCCAAATGCATCGAGTTTGAAAAATCACAAAAATTAAATTAAATTAAATTAAAAAAAATATACAATTTCTAGTACTCACTCTTAACTATATTTCTACCAATTGGTTTTTAAAAATATTAAATGCGATTAAAAAATAGATGAACACACACCAAACACAATGCTATATTGTAGTGAGAAAAATAGGAACACTTTTGTGTAGACACAACATTTCATCCTCTAAATTTTAATTATTTTTTAAAAACTTTAGTAGTTTAGAAACTAGATTCAAAGTAGTACAATTATTATTCTTGTTGTATCTTCAAATTTTAAGTGAATGCATCTTAAGTTACTCATTCAAGTTTAGGTTTAGCTAATTTTTTAAAAAATGGTCACTTTTGACCCCCCTTTTGTATACCATTTTCATGCACTTGCCTTGGGGGAAGGCCCCTTGTACTATTGCTAGAGTTTTGTTGTCTCCCTCCTCTCTTTCTCGAGGGCATCTATATGGGAGAAGTAAGTTTACCAAGGGTGATAGCAACTCCCTCTCACATGGCTCTTGTGGCTCCTAGCCTTTGGTTTCTAGAGATAATGTTGTTTGAGGTGGATGGACCCAATCTTCTAAGCTATCTTTCGCTTCTTCTCATAGGAATGGAGGTGCTTCTAATTGGCTCGACTCTAGCAAATTCCTCATCTAAAGTTGGCCATTTCTCCAATCTATGCTTAAACACCCTTGGATGACACTCCTAAAAAAGTAGGTGCTCTCACTAACTGGGAGCTAATTGATGATTCTATTCATGGAGATGTTTGGAGCAATCCTAATAATAAGGACCCTCTTTTGCTTGACATTGCTTAAATTGCTTAAATTTTTTTTGCTTGACCTATTTGTTTGCCTTTGTTTTGGACTTGGTCCAATTAAACTAAACCTTTAGGAATCATCAATAATAATTATGAATGCCTATTAATTGGTTTTGATTGATAATAATAAAGAAGTATAATTTAAATATATTTAATAAATTGAAATCTATACTAAAATATTGGAATTTATAATTCTTAAAGATGTCTAAATGAAGGGCTCTTTTAAATATAACATAAATCCACACCAAAGAATTGAATTTTATAAGTTTTAGAGATTTATTTGTTTAAGTTCTATATCATTAAATGAATGACTCTTTTAAGTATTAACCAAAAATTTAAAGAAAAAAATAAAGTTTGTTAGCCCTGCCCTTCTAAAACTTTATTTAAGGATATTGAAGTGCATTTCAAATATAATATACTACAAAATATATTTCAGCATTTCACATATTTATTTTCTTGTACTCAAGATTTTTTGTTTTTTGAAAAATGCTTACCTATATTATTACTAATAATAAAAGAATGGACAACATAAAAAATCTGAAGGGGGCGTTTTTCAAGACTAGAATCTTGAAAGAAACAACTTAAATATGAATACAACTACAACAAAACATTACAAAAAAGATTTTCTTTGTACAAACTCCATTTTGTGAGATTTTGAGGAAGATCAAACCAGCTATGTAGCACCATAAAATAGACAACAGCCTCAAGGCTAATCCTAACTTAGGGTTACCACATTTGACAAGGGAAGGGCCAAGGGGATTCAAGTGTTCAGAATGAAATCTTTTCAATGTAAAAGAGCAGTTCATAGAATTACAAAATGGGAAAATGGTAAAATCTCAAGGACATGGACAAATTTTACAGACCAAATACAAAGTATAAGAAACATAATTCAGAGCTTCCAGTAAATCCCCAGTTTGTGACAAATGCCTGCCACGATACCCCAAAATAAAATCTCTGCAAAGATGACATAAAGAAGCCAGCCCAATCTTTGAGAATGCCATACATTGAAAAATATGTGCTTCTGTATCCAGTACACCTGTGTATGTGTTCAGTAGATCAGCTTCAGTTTTTTCTTTAAATCTCTTCTTAACAACTACTACTCATATTAGACATTTGAAGAACCAGTCAGCTTAACTCTTTTATTTGATTTCCTATGTTTACGGATCACGCCTACGAGAACAAGCAATTTTTCATAAAACAGTAGCCATTGTACCTGAAACATTTATCCATAATGTAAATACTTACAAGAGTATTATCAGTGCCGTCGTAATACCAGCCATTTATAAAGGCCGGGAATATGCCTTGTGCTGCCATGACAAAGATGAGCATGGCATTCATCCCCATCCATTCCAGAAATAGAAACGGTATTCTGAATCCCCACGATAGAACCGGTATTCCCCACAATAGAAACGGTATTCTGAATTTCCAAATATCAATCTGTAAAATAAAAGACTTAAGGTTACATATAAAGACAGGATTGCTTAATGCGTTTTAAGGATATCCATGTGAAAAATGGTTCAGAGTAGAAATAATTAAAGATTTCAGGTCTCCTAAATGAATAAATGTTGAAATAAATCCTTTTATTAAACTGAGTGCACTTTATAGTTTATAGTTACCAACATTTTGTGCCACACTTTTTGATCAAATTGCCCTAAAAAGATGTCCGCATAGCATGTCAACGTTTAATAAATAAAAAACTTGCAGCTTATCCCGATATTTTATACAATCTAAGAAAAAACACAATTCGCTCAATGCTAATCTCATGTTTTCATTGTTTCTCCAATGGAGATCTGAGTATTGATCTGTTGAAATCTAATTTTCGAAGACTGTAATTTAGAGTTTTCCCTTCGGATATCTTGAAAATCCTTGAAGTGCTCATTTTGAATCGATTAATTAATTTAGGCTACAGGGGAATTCAGACGAGAAGCCATATATTAAGCTTATAAATGCAAAGTTCATCTCATTTCTGAACATAGAAGAAATGAAAATATTATTTTCAGGTTTGATGCTTCTTAGGTGCCCAAGTCACATACCAGAATATAGAAAGCTGAGAAGACAATTCCTCCTACCCCTGCTGTGAAGCAAACATAGCTGAAACTGTATAACTGTTTATAAGTGGAATAGCTGCACAGACAGAAAATGGTCAATATGCATCCTTTAAATTTGTGCGTACAAGTTTCAAAAGTAAGCCAAAACCTTATATATATGAATAGTCGCATTTGCCCTTATTCTCACATGCAGGTCCCGAGAACTAAAATTCAGGCATGTTCATAGAGAAGCCAGACCAGCGTCTAGAACAGTGCTACTACATACAGAAGCATGTAAGAATTTTTGAGATATAGGACTATTCACTCACCATCTGTAAAATGAAGGATAATCCCAATAATTGTCAGTCCAAATCCCATTGAAAGCCAATGCTTCAGCCTCGCAGCATGCTCCTGTGTATTAATTTTACATAGCATGTCAGAACAGTGGAAGATCTTGCTTCTTAACGTTCCATTAGCAGGAAAATTAGTTTTCATATAACCTTGAAATGAATCAGCACATGTCCATAATGGATGCCAATGACTCCACTCAGAATGGCTGATATAGAACTGCAAGCATCAAAAGCATAAAAAAATAATATCAATATTACTAGTAAATTGCTCATTAGTAGACAAAACACATTTGAACATTCTGTGAGATTCAGATAAACAATAGGCATCCAATTTGTATAACTGAATATCACTTTTAGTAACTTTAATCCGTTTTCATCATATGAACCCAGGCTTCTAAAAGTTTGCTTTGAAGCCATTTATTTGTTATAAGAGATTATACTGTACTGCTTTTAGACTTTATCATTTGTTCTTTCTAATATTTGTGCAGACCTTAAGAATGCAAGATTCACCCCCATTCAAAGTTGTGCATATTGAGAAAGAGAAAACAGAGGAAGCTCATTTTCAAGAAAGCAGATCTCTGATTTTCTCTAGAATAATCCATGTGCATTTAACGCTCGGATTTTTTGGATTCTTGATTTTATATTAAGGCTTTCCTAGCCAGGATTTGACTCATTGTAATATTGAATGTGGCAAGCAGAATGGCCTTAGGCGTACCTTTTTAGTTTAGGGTTGTACAATTGCAAGGCAGTTATGATTCAGAATAATACACTGTTTTCCATATATCTTCTGTTCGTGCATTAATGATGACCAGTCATATTTAGTGGTGTACACATTGTGCTGAGCCCATTTGCTATGTTCTTCGAAAGGCAGAGAGGTGTAGGATAAGAAAGATTTGTTATTGAGTCTAATAAGGACTTTGCAAAGACAGATTTTCATATGTTCTTGGATGAGTTGAGCTTTCTCCAATGAGTTAAGCACCGAAATTCAGGCTTAGCTCAATTGCTTCCATTATAAAAAATGCTAGTTTTCTTTGCTTGGGCCAGGAACAATAGATCTAGAAGGTCCCATTTTCCATTTTCATTTCAGTTTATGAACTCATTTAGCAATAGTAGTCTGAAAATAAGCACTAATTAAAAGCCATTGCCTTTGCTTCGATTTAAAAAAGTAATTCTAGATTGCTTTTGTGAAAAACCTCAAGAGTCCTTCTGGTTCGAAGGGTGCGTGGCACCAGGCTGAAGCATCCTCACGAAGGGGTCCTTCTTCTGGGGAGCTAGCTGTACAAGCCTGTATTTACAATTCAAAATGTTTGTGTAGTTTAGATCGTAGCATTTCTAAAGAATAATCAACTGTAAGCATTCCAACTTTCTGATTTGTGCAATGTATAATTTACCTTAGATCTTCTCCAGACTGGTCCGGTATACAAATGATTTATGCCCCAAACATGCCTATCAACATAACCCACAGCATTGCAAGCAGGACCCAAATGGCCTCTGATACCACATTTCACCTACCATCAACAAACCATACTTATGTTTGTCAATCATCTGTATAAAACTAAAATTGAAGGAACCAAAGTCTCACATACATGCAACTCACACCAGATAAACAAACAAATCTCAGGCAACATACTTTCCAAACTTGCAACCTACATGCAAACAGAATTCCTCGAGATAAATGAGCAAAAATGCTTACTGTAATCAACTCTGCAGTATGTTTCTTGTGTAGCACATAGTGCCAATCAGGAACATAAAGTCCATATAAAGTGGAAAAATAGACTATAAAAACGCATAGGCCAGCAAGCCTGACAAGCCAATAAAACCAATGGTCAGTAGGAACAAACGATTTCAGGCCTAAACCAAAAAAAATTCCTGAACCAAACAAAATGAGATCTGCGAATATAAATTAAGGGACTTGCTGAAAACGTCTGCAGTGATAATTTAATTTATATTTACCATTGCCAACTGTAGTATTTGAATATAGAAAAACGTCCAGGTGGTAGATCTACAGGTCTTGATTTTGTAGTTGCTATCTCTATGAGAGCCACCACCAAATAAGCCAATGCTATGCGCTGCTTATAGTATAATCATGTTTATGATATTCAGTACAGAAATATATACATATATGAACTCTATACACCAGTATAAATTCTTCAATAGATCTGTGAATAGTGCATAAATTGTGTTAGAAGTGGTATATATATTCTGAACGAAAGAAAAACACAATTTTTACCTGAAGAATACCACACCAACGAATTTTCTTCATATCCACTCCATATGAAAGATCATCAGGAGCATGAGAATATCCTCCTACAAGATCAAAGTTAACAAATATAGTTATATACTTCAAGAAAAAACTTTAGACCGTACATAATTGATTGTACATACCTTGCAATACTAGTCCCCAAAAGAGAAGTTTCAAAGTTCTCACAATAACCTTCTTTACTGCAGCTCCAACGTTGGGTATTTTCTGCAAAAATAGGTAAGCCAAACTGTTATGTATGACTCGTATCATCCATGCATATAAAAGATATCATTACTTTAAGTAAGAAGATTTCTTATGAAGACAAATTCATACACACATTTCTGGGAACATCACTGTAACTATCCATTTCACCGATTTTAACATTCCCATATATAACTAAATCATAGACAAGAGATATGTCACTGAATTTAGAGCAACAAGCTTCCAATTTTTAAAATAGAATATAAGTAAATCTACACAAGTTCACACACTCACACTTCTAGGCAGTTGAATTCAGAAGAAAAAAATTAAGTCTAATTCATATAAACAAATGATACTAACAGACTGGGTACATCAAAGAAAAACAAACTCCTAGTCTCTGACCGAAAACAGATAGAATATAGCAAAGATATTGATATACCTTGAGAGCAAGTGCTATAGCAACTCCTACAATGAAGAGAAAAAAGGGCATGACAAAATCTGCCAAATTACAGCCATTCCAAGGAGCATGGTCGATACGCTCGTATGCACCTCCTGCATCGTCCACTAGAATCATTATCTGCACCATATATAACATCAATGTTTTAAATTCATAATTATACCTATCCGAAACAGTATCTTCAATCTTTAACTTGGATTACAGCATATAAATTAAGTACAAATACCGCAATAGTAAGGCCTCTAAATACATCCAAAGTAGCAACTCGCTTGGTCTTCTTCTGCACTGGCTGCCCGTCATCTTGTACTGCTTCTTCTTTCTGTGTAATCAGCTGCTTGTCATCTTTCTCATCACCTTCTTTAAGAGCTATGCCTTCTTCCATCATTTTTTCTTGTGTCAATTTGTTCTCCATCCTTCCACAATTGTACTGTGGTGATTGGAGAACTATATAACTCAGGAAAGGGGATATTAATGGATAAACTACAACAATCTTTTAAAACATCATTTGGTCTTGAAAATAATCAAAGGACAAGGGCATCCACCATGCACACAAGCACTGTTAAATCATGTTGTTAGCCATGATGCTAGCTTCTAGAACAACTCTTTATACTGGAAATAATTTCAGGGAAAGGTCTATTAAAAGTACATAAAGCATACCAACACACCAAACATAATCAAGAAAAAAGATGCTGAACATGAGATTAGCAGATCATGAGGTTTGCTTTAGTATTGCAACACCTTCTATACAAAATTAGAAGGCATGGAGAATTCAAAGCACATAAGCATACTAAATCATGGAAAGAAAATTCCTCCAACACAAGGCTAACACACCCCAAGTCTGCTTTTGGATTGCAAAACTTGTTAGTAGATAAAGGTTCCTTTATCTTACATTTATACATTGTAGATGAACCGGGTCCAGTTGATCCATTGCATTCGTGTATAAAATAGACGTATAAATTAAAAATATATTAAAACTTAGTATCCAAAAGGACTGTAAGGAATATTTTCCAGAGACTACTTAGCCTCTGGAGAAAGAAGATCTGTATTTTCCAACTTTTGTATTAAGAATATAGATTCCCTGATTAATGCGTTTTCTCTAAGTAGTTGTACAAAAGTTTGTCCAAATGGCAATTCTGAGAACACATCATGTAGTGCCCCACATAAGCAAACTGGCTATAATGCTTGGATCCTTTCATTTGTCATGATTCTCTCATTTGTCATTTAATTAAATAATCCTTGAAATATTAAGGTTTATATTGTAATATATTTATTATTAATATAGTTAGTGATCTATAGGTTGAGGTAGTTTGGAAAATTATTTTGAAAGGTTAAAATACATTCATTATAGTATTAGAATTAATGGCTTAAGCAAGCACATAAAGATCTATTGAAGTGTAGAAGTTTATGATATCTTTTGCTATCAACAAGATACCACGAGGAGAAGTCTTCAACAAGATTGACATTATTATGTCATGTCATCACCACCATCTAATGCATAAATGATAACATTTGCCTTTAGCAAAGGGAGTTGGCGTCCACATGATTCATCTACATTGAGTTTGCCCAACACCAAATGCCTTGCATAGAAACTTCAATGGTTAAGGTGTGCTACTTGGAATATTAATCTTCTATCAAATAGTTGAAACTATTGTGTTTGAAACCCTTTTATTATTTGTTTATTTATTATAATTATTTATATTTATTAGAAGAGTAGGTATATAAACTATGGTATATAACATTATGGAGTTATATGGTTAATTTGATCATATGGTTTCTTTTCTAAGTATTCGTTTTTAAATAATGAAGATTCCTTTAGAAAAAATTCTAGTTTCAACAATGAAAATTCAAATGCAACTAATAAATAAAAACTTTATGGAGACTAGTGAATGGAAATGAAAAACCACGTAGAGATATAAACAAGTTATGGGGTTGACATAACAAAGATGATAAAGTCAAAATTATTATTGATCTTGTTCTTTTTAACTTTGAATTAAATTATCTAGATCTAGACAATCTGAAAGAAAGTTTGAAATAATTTGAATAAAATGTTTGGACCAAAGTAGTTAATCAAAATTTTCTTTAGAACTTCAACTATTTAGATTCAAGATAGAAGATACAATCACTTTGTCAAACCACATAAAAAATTTGGGGTCTCTCATTAGACAACTAGCAAAGTCAAGGCTCCAATAAATAATTATGATACTAAAGCAATTTTGTTAAATAATTTTCCTTCTAAATACAATAATGTTATTTTTACTCTAAGTCGAAAAACTTATCAAATTCTAGAAGACATGATTTCAATGTTTTTAATGGAAGAAAAGATAACAAATGTATAAATATAGAAGTTGATATAGAAGTTGATTCTCAACATGAGAATCTATTATATTCATGAAGCAATAATAAAATATCAAAATAAAGGGAAAATTGAATGCTATTAATGTAAGAAAAAAGTCACACAATTAGGACTTATAGAGCTCAAATAAGTGAAGTTCTCAAGGGAGAACTTGAAGATAAATCAAATGAAGTTAATCTATCCTATGTTGAGGATGAGGATCCACTAGATGTTTGTGTTCAAAATTTTTGTTTTAAAAAATACTATGGATGAATATTTATTTTAATAAGTCTTCACTCTTGGAAGGTGGAGGCATTGAAGATTGGAGGATTTTCACCATCTTGAGTGAGCATCTCACTTAAAGCTGGTGCTTTGTATGAGAAGCATATATTTTTTCTTCTTCTTTTATGTTAATAGTATTGAAGAATTCATATATTGTGAAATTTGTTTTTTCCAAAACAAAAAGGGATCTAGTGTAAACTCAATATGGATTTTTTCTTAGATAGTTTGGGAGTATGTGGATCTTATGAATTATACCCTTTTGAGGGCCATAAGACAAATTGATGGAGCATTATGGCTCAATATGGATTGTTGTCCAATAATTTAGGAGATCTATGATTCAGGAGTTTGGGAAGGTGGTAATTCACAAACTTAGGAATTCACCATACATTCTCTTTGTTGATTAATTTGTTGCAAACAAAATGAAAATAAGATTGCAGAATTTAAACTCAGAGAAGAGACAATTTACAAACATGAAAGAACACAAAGATTTATAGTGGTTCACCAATTTCGCTACATCCACTTTGAAGTAGGGAAATCCTCTTTATTATTATCTCAGTATTTTCATACATCTACAGCAGCAGCTGTGTGATAAGCAATGCACAATAATTACATTATTCATAATAGATAAGTCTTTTAGTGGAAAAGTGAAAAGACACGTTCACTTAGAAAGAAAACAAAGGCTGACCGTTGGGCTTCAATACCCAACACTTGGAGAATTACAAGACATCTTGATGGATTTTCACCTGATCCAAAGATTGTTTTTTAAAAGAAAACCTTTTAAAAAATATATATTTATGTTCTTTCAATTATTTCTATATATATATTTTCTATCATAATTTAAATCTTCCAAAAACGTCCATTGACATTTTTAAAAACAAAGAAAAACTTGCATTTAAAAACTTAGATAAGGACTTAATTTAAAATCCTGGGGAACCAGATTGTTTTTCATAGTTTTGGACCATTATAGTTGGCAACATGGATTTTATCGCTGTGTTTGTCCAATATATTGTTAATTGATACGCTTTCATGCAATCACAAGCTGCACATTTTCTTGGAATGAATCAAACCTTGCGGACATTTCCCTCTCTTGATGTAACTAGAACTCTTGCAAGACAAGCTTTGGCTGCTTAATTTATATTTTTATGTTATTGAAGCTGGATATGACTAATAACTTCATGGTTTCTAACGCATATTAATGTAAATGTAGCAGCATTAAGGTATTTATTAATAATATAAACTAGTCATAGTCTATTCTGTTATTTTCTTATGCAGTCTTCATACGTCATTTATTCTCATTGTAATTCTTGTAGTTTTGATCAATATATAAAAAAAATTTAACAATGTATTTTCTATTAGATAGAGATTTGTCTTTATGTCGAAAAAATATATGCAATCTATGATCATTATTGAAGTTTAAATTTGAGATTAATAACAACTAGTTGGATCTAAATAATGGAGCTGAGATTAATAAAATGATAATAAAAATAAGAAATAAGTTTTTTTTATTAGTTGGATGTAGTCATAATTGATATTCTATTATATTATACAATTAATATTAGAGTTTTATTATTACATATGTACTGGCTTAACTTTCACTTTAGGATAGTAGTGGATAATATTAGAATTTTATTATCGCATTTGTAATGTCTTAATAATTTTTGCATGTTACAATTGTAACATACACATATTATCAAGTATGCTTGCACACTACATTGTTACCAAATAGAATAACGTTGTGACCAATGTATATGGTGATGACACTACCTCACGCATGACTTTAGGACATCTACAAACATCAATAGAAAACAACATTAGTGGAAGACTCACATGACCATTGTGTAATAACATCAATATGATAAAAAGATGGAGATAGTCTCCTCTTAAATGATGATAGAGAATACATCAAAAAATTTAGAACATACCCTTTTGACCTAAATGACATAGAAATCCACTTTTACAATAGATATATTCTCTCTCTTTTTTTGGCAAGAGTTTGAGAGCATTTTATGTTTTTCTTATTTGAATCCCAAAACAAAAAAATCGCAATAAAAATTAAATGAAAAGACTCATTTTAAACCACCTACTAAAAGAAGGTAAATAATCTTTCCCCATAATGTAAAGCATTAAAAATGATTAAAAACCATTACAAAAATTAATACCTTAACTTTTCAAAAAGTAGGAGTCCAAGGGTTTGATTCCAACTAATTCTTTGACTAGCTCTTGCTATTTCACCAACATATGTTATAGAAGAAGATAAAGATAAAGATAAAGATGATGATGGGTGGGAGCCTCCCATGGACACTTCTTGATGTATGGGGAAAGTCAAATGACTAGGATCCTCCTTCTTCCCCCTCCACTATTGTTTTAACCACCTAGTGACGTTGTATTTGCTTCAATGTTTTATGCTCTAAGTTGTAGCCTAGTGTGGACTCTATGGATGTGATTTTATATCCACCCACCTTTTTTTGTGAATATATGTGTAATATTAAATTTTGTAAATGATAATTTGGAAACTTATTCATTAAAAGAAAACCTCAATCACAATAATGAGCCAAGCCACTCCAAAGAATTTACTTCCTTTAAAAAACCCCTTCCACAATCTATGATCAAACAAACGAAGTCTTGAAAAATAAATGCATAAGTTTCTCAAACTCTCTTTCAATCTCTTCCTAAAAGTAAACATAGGTCAATAATTTAGTGAATAATAATGAAATATAGAACAGTCTCTTTTTCCCATAATGTAGTCCCTATTGTAGACATCTCAAATTCACTTTCAATCTTCATATTAATTTTTCATAAATTAATTAAATAACTCATGAGTTAACTAATTATCTTCACAATTATTTGTTAGAGCTACTATTATTAGGCTAATTTCATTTCATGCACTTCAGCTAAACATAGGAGTGTTTTTTATGTTAACTAAAGTGAGTTATTATTAGATCATTATGTCTCATCACATAGGATGACAACACTTGTCATGATCTAATCTCTTTATCATTTAGGGTTTACTCTTATAAAGCACTCTCCTTCATTGTAACTTTAAGCAAACTTTTCATTCTGTGTTTTTCTCGTTGAGGATATAACAAATCATTGTTTGCAACTCTCTTGTGTGGAAGGTGTTTTTGTTTGTTGTTTGATCCCATGTCTTATGTTATTCACAAGTCTAATATGGTATCAGAGTGTGGATTCAACAAACCCCTTCTCAAATTTTGAGGGTTTTCTTCAACTAGGGGTACAGAGGCTTCAAATTTGGAATCTTCATATTTTTGTAGATTTTGGAGTTGGCTGGTTTTTTGGTATATTTTGGCACAAAAAATACCTCACTATTACATTCAGGAGGTTGACCAAAAGAATTTTGATATAAAAATTTTCCAATTCTTGTGTCGAGAGATTGAGGCATTTTTTTGTACAGAGGCTTGTACAGTCCTTGTATGACCCCCTGTACGAATTTTTAAAAAAATATTAAAAAATTTGCTCTGCTAGTGGCTCGCCACCATGCCGCTCGAAGCAGTCCCTGCAACAATGATCGCCAACAATAGCGAATTGCCGCTAACTGCGAGGAAAAACCACTATAGTTACCGCCAACCTCAGACCACTAGTGCATAACAACCTACAATCCACCGCTACGGTTGCATGGGTAACCAACACCCAACCCCTAGGGGGTTAAATTTTTATTTTTGTAATTTTAACAAGATAGAGAATTTTGCAATAACTTTTCACTTGGGTATCGAAATTGAAAAAACAAGACATCGTCGAAAAGCTAGTTCTAAGCACTATCCAATGGTGTTGATATTTTTCTCAGATTTTGTTGTTGGTACATTTTACATCCTGTTGAAGTTAGATGTGTTGTTTTCACTCCAAAGCTCACAACTTTTGACCAATTTCTCCATTTTTTTGCGATTCTAGCAGCATTACAAAGATCTTTTAGAGAAATTCATCTTCATCCATGCAATTTTTCTATATTTTTCTCTAAGTATATTTTATTCGGGTTTTTGTTTTCATAATCTGGTGAATTACTTGGACGTTTTAGCTCTTGAAAACTTTTTGTTTGCATGGGATGACTTGTTTTTGGCTATTCTACAGGTCTTGCTTTTGTAGATGAAGGTTCCTTTATATTACATTTATACATTATAGATGAACAATTACAAGGAATATTTTCCAAAGACTACTTAGCCTCTACAGAAAGAAGATTTGTATTTTCAAACTTTTGTTTTAAAAATATAGATGCCCCAATTAATTCATTTTCTCTAAGTAATTGTATGAAGGTTTGTCCAAATGGCAATTTTGAGAGCACGTCATGGAGTGCCCCACATAAGCAAACTAGCTATAATGCTTGAATCCTTTCATTTGCCATTTAATTAGATAATTGTTGAAATATTAAGGTTTATATTGTAATAAAGTTATTTAAGTAATTGTATGATATTTATTATTAATGTAGTTAGTGATCTATAGGTTGAGATAGTTTGTAAAATTATTTTTAAAAGGTTCTAAAAAAGTCTATTGTAATAGAAAAGAGAACTTAATATTTCAATTATTATTTTTGTGTTTATTTTTTACTATCATGGTTTAGATTTTTTAGAAATCTCTATGTTCTTGATTTTCATTATGGTATTAGAATTAATGACTTAAGCAAGTGCATAAAGATCTATTGTAATGTAGAATCCCACAATATCTTTCACAATCAACAAGATACCACAAGGAGAAGTGTTCAACTAGATTGACATTATTATGTCAAGTTATCACCACCATTAGATGCATAAATGATAGCATTTGCTTTTAGCAAAGGGAATTGACATCCACATTACTATTCTACATTGAGCTTGCCTTAACACCAAATGCAAAGATAAGTTTAGAGCTTGACCAACAAAAAAAGAAAGAAAAATTGCCCAACCAAATGCCTTGCATAGTAACTTTAGTGGTTAAGGTGTGCTACCTGCAATATTAATTATCTTCTATCAAATAGTTGGAGTTGTGTTTGAAACTCTTTTATTATTTGTTTATTTATCATAATTATTTATATTTACTAGAAGAGCCTAGTATAAACTATGGATATATAACATTATGGAGTTATATGATTAATTTGATCATATTGTTTCTTTTCTAAGTTTATTTTTTTAAGAACAAAGATTCTTCTAGAAAAAATTCTCGCTTCAAAAATGAAAATTCAAATGCAATTAATACATAAAAGTTTATGGAGAATAGTGGATGTGAATGAAAAACTAGGTAGAAAACAAGTTATTGGGTTGACATAATAGAGATGATAAAGCCATAATTATTATTGATCTTGTTCTTTTTAACTTTGAATCAAATCACCTAGATCTAGACAATCATCAACGAAAATTTGAAATAATTTGATTAACATGTTTGCACCAAAGCAGTTAATGCAAATTTCTCTTTTAAATTTCAACTATTTAGATTCAAGATAGAAGATAGAATTGCTTTGTCAAACCACATAAACAATTTGAGGTCTCTCATTCTACAACTAGTAGAAGTCAAGGTTCCAATAGATAATGATGATGCTAAAGCTATTTTTTAAAATAATTGAAATCTATACTAAAAGATTGGAATTTATAATTCTTAAAGATGTTTAAATGAACAACTCCTTTAAATATAATAGAAATCCACACAAAAGAATTGAATTTTATATTCTTTAGAGATTTATGTGTTTAAGTTCTAAAACATTAAATGAATGGCTCTTTTAAGTATAACCAGAAATTTAAAGAAAAAAAATAAAATTTATTAAAACCGCCCTTCTAACACTTTATTTAAGGTTATTGAAGTGCATTTCAAATATAATATACTACAAAATATATTTCAAACATTCCACATATTTATTCTCTTGTACTCAAGATTATATTTTTTTAATAGAAAAATGCATATATTATTAATAATAATAAAAGAATGGACAACATAAAAAATCTGAAGGAAGCGTTTTTCTAAGACTAGAATCTCCAAAGAAACAACTTAAATATGAATACAACTACAACGAAACATTACAGAGGAACAAATCAACATATTGATTTTCTTTGTACAAACTCCATTTTGTGAGATTTTGAGGAAGATCAAACCAGCTATGTAGCTCACTATAAAATAGAGAACAGCCTCAAGGCTAACCCTAAGTTAGGGTTACCACATTTGACAAGGGAGGAACCAAAGGGGATTCAAGTTTTCCGAATGAAATCTTTTCAATATAAAAGAGCAGTTCATAGAATTAAAAAATGGGAACACAGTAAAATCTTAAGGACATGGACAAATTATACAGACCAAAAAGAATGTATAAGAAACATAATTCAGAGCTTCCAGTAAATCCCCAGTTTGTGACAAATGCCTGCCACGATACCCCAAAATAAAATCTCTGCAAAGATAACGTAAAGAAGCAAGCCCAATCTTTGGGAATGCCATACATTGAAAAATATGTGCTTCTGGATCCAGTACACCTGTACATGTGTTCAGTAGATCAGCTTCAGTTTCTTCTTTAAATCTCTTTTAACAACAACAACTCATATTAAAGAACCAGTATGCTTAACTCTTTTATTTGTTTTCCTATGTTTGCAGATCATGCCCATGAGAACAAGCAATTTCACATAAAACAGTAGCCATTGTACCTGAAACGTTTATCCATAATGTAAATACTTACAAGAGTATTATTAGTGCCGTCGTAATACCAGCCATTTATAAAGGCCGGAAAAATGCCTTGTGCTGCCAGGACAAAGATGAGCATGGCATTCATCCCCATCCATTCCAGAAATAGAAACGGTATTCTGAATCCCCACGATAGAACCGGTATTCCCCACAATAGAAACGGTATTCTGAATTTCCAAATATCAATCTGTAAAAAAAATTTACAGAATTAAGGTTACATATAAAAACAGGATTGCTTAATGCATTTTAAGGATGTCCATGTGAAAAATGGTTCAGATTAGAAATGATTAAAGATTTCAGGTCTCCTAAATGAATAAATGTTGAAATAAATCCTTTTATTAAACTGGGTGCACTTTATAGTCACCAACATCTTGTGCCACACTTTTTGCTCAAATTGCCCTAAAAAAGTGTCCGCATAGGATGTCAACAGCTAATAAATAAAACACATGCAGCTTATCCCGAGATTTTATACAAACCTAAGAAAAAACACAATTCGCTCAATGCTAATCTCATGTTTTCATTGTTTCTCCAATGGAGATCTAAGTATTTATCTGTTGAAATCTAATTTTCCAAGACTGTAATTTAGAGTTTTCCCTATGGATATCTTGAAACTCCTTGAAGTGCTCATTTTGAATCGATTAATTAATTTAAGTTACAGGGGAATTCAGGCCAGGAGCCATATATTAAGCTTATAAATGCAAAGTTTATCTCATTTCTGAACAGAGAAGAAATGAAAATATTATTTACAGGCCTGATACTTTTTAGGTGCCCAAGTCACATACCAGAATATAGAAAGCTGAGAAGACAATTCCTCCTACCCCTGCTGTGAAGCAAACATAGCTGAAACTGTATAATTGTTTATTAAATGGAATAGCTGCAGTGACAGAAAACGGTCAATATGCATCCTTTAAATTGTGCGTGCAAGTTTCGAAAGTAAGCGAAAACCTTATATAGATGAATAGTCCTATTTGCCCTTATTCTCACATGCAGGTCCCGAGAACTAAAATTCAGGGATGTTCATAGAGAAGTCAGACCAGCGTCTAGAACAGTGCCACTATATACAGAAGCATGTAAGAATTTTTGAGATATAGGATTATTCACTCACCATCTGTAAAATGAAGGATAATCCCAAAAATTGTCAGTCCAAATCCCATTGAAAGCCAATGCTTCAGCCTCGCAGCATGCTCCTGTGTATTAATTTTACATAGCATGTCAGAACAGTGGAAGATCTTGCTTCTTAACGTTGTCTTAGCAGGAAAATTAGTTTTCATATAACCTTGAAATGAATCAGCACGTGTCCATAATGGATGCCAATGACTCCACTCAGAATGGCTGATATAGAACTGCAAGCATCAAAAGCATAAAAAAATAATATCAATATTACTATTAAATTGCTCATTAGTAGACAAAACACGTTTGAACGTTCTGTGAGATTCAGATAAACAATAGGCATCTAATATATAACTGAATATCACTTTTAGTAACTTTAATCCGTTTTCATCATATTCCCAGGCTTCTAAAAGGTTGCTTTGAAGCCATTTATTTGTTACAAGAGATTATACTTTACTGCTTTTAGACTTTATCATTTGTTCTTTCTAATATTTGTGCAGACCTTAAGAATGCAAGATTCACCCCCATTCAAAGTTGTGCATACTGAGAAAGGGAAAACAGAAGAAGCTCATTTTCAAGATCGCAAACTTCTGTTCGTCTCTAGAACATAGAGAATCAGAAGAAAATTATTCCCAATCAGGCACGATTAAAGTTCATATTTAGATGGACTCATACCAAATGGTATAATCCATGCGCATTTAAAGCTTCGGAGTTTTTGGATTATTGATTTTATATAAAGGCTTTCCTAGCCAGGATTTGCCTCATTGTAATATTGAGTGTGGCAAGCAGAATGGCCTTTTGTACAATTGCAAGGCAGTTACAATTCAGAATAATATACTGTTTTCCATATATCTTCTGTTCTTGCATTAATGATGTCCAGTCATATTTAGTGGTGCACACATTGTGCTGAGCTCATTTGCTATTTTCTTCGAAAGGCAGAGAGGTGTAGAATAAGAAAGATTTGTTATTTAGTCTTATAAGGACTTTGCAAAGACAGATTTTCATATTTTCTTGGATGAGTTGAGCTTTAGAGTTTTCTCCAATGAGTTAAGCACCGAAATTCAGGCTTAGCTCAATTGCTTCCATTATAAAAATGCTAGCTTTCTTTGCTTGGGTCAGGAACAATAGATCTATAAGGTCCGATTTCCCATTCTTCATTTCAGTGTTTAAACTCATTTAATTGCAATACAAGTCTAAAAATAAGTACTAATTAAAAGCCATTGCCTTTACTTCGATTTAAAAAAGTAATTCTAGATTGCTTTTGTGAAAAACCTCAAGAGTCCTTCCGGTTCGAAGGGTGCAAGGCACCAGGCTGGAGCATCCTCACGAAGGGGTCCTGATTCTGGGTAGCTAGCTGTACAAGCCTGTACTTACAATTCAAAATGTTTGTGTAGTTTAGATCGTAGCATTTCTAAAAAATAATCAACTGTAAGCATTCCAACCTTTCTGATCCGTGCAATGTATAATTTACCTTAGATCTTATCCAGACTGGTTGGCTATACAAATGATTTATGCCCCAAACTTGCCTATCAACATAACCCACAGCATTGCAAGCAGGACCCACATGGCCTCTGATACCACATTTCACCTACCATACGTATGTTTGTCAATCATCTGTATACAGCTAAAATTGAAGGAACCAAACTCTCTCAGACATGCAACTCACACCAGATAAACAAACAAATCTCAGGCCACAATTTTTCCAAACTTGCAACATACATGCGAACAGAATCCCTTGAGATAAATGATTAAATTTGCTTACTGTGAACAACTTTCCATCCTGAGGAGAATCTTCATCGTGTAAAACAAAGTGCCAATCAGGAACGTAAAGTCCATATAAAGTGGCAAAATAGACTATGAAAACGCATAGGCCAGCAAGCCTGACAAGCCAATAAAACCAATAGTCAATAGGAGCAAAGCATTTCAGGCCTAAACCAAAAAAAATCCCTGAACCAGACAAAATGAGATCTGGGAATATAAATTAAGGGGTTTGCTGAAAACGTCTGCAGTGATAATTTAATTTATATTTACCATTGCCAACTGTAGTATTTGAATATAGAAAAACGTCCAGGTGGTAGATCTACAGGTCTTGATTTTGTAGTTGCTATCTCTACGAGAGCCACCACCAAATAAGCCAATGCTATGCGCTGCTTATAGTATAATCATGTTTATGCTATTCAGTACAGAAATATATACATATATGAACTCTATATACCAGTATAAATTCTTCAATAGATCTGTGAATAGTGCATGAATTGTCTATTTGAAGTGGTATATATGTTCTGAATGAAAGAAAAACAAAAATTTTACCTGAAGAATACCACACCAACGAATTTTCTTCATATCCACTCCATATGAAAGATCATCAGGAGCATGAGAATATCCTCCTGCAAGATCAAAAGTTAACAAATATAGTTATATACTTCACGGAAAAACTTTGGACCGTACATAATTGATTGTACATACCTTGCAATATTAGTCCCCAAAAGAGAAGTTTCAAAGTTCTCACAATAACCTTCTTTACTGCAGCTCCTACGTTGGGTATTTTCTGCAAATATAGGTAAGCCAAACTGTTATGTATGAAGCGTCTCATTCATGCATATAAAAGATATCATTACTTTAAGTAAGAAGATTTCTTATGAAGACAATCTTAATGAAATGCATCAGATTCATACACACTTCTGGGAACATCACTGTACCTATCCATTTCACCGATTTTAACATTCCCATATATAACTAAATCCTAGACAAGAGATATGTCACTGGATTTAGAGCAACAAGCTTCTAATTTTTAAAATAGAATTTAAGTAAATCTACACAACTTCAGATACACTCTTCTAGGCAGTTGAATGGAGAAGAAAAATTCAAGTAAGTCTAATTCATATGAACAAATGATATGAACAGACTGGGTACATCAAAGAAACACGGCTCTAGGAAAATTCACCACCAACAAATTTACCTCCAACAATTCATTGTCAACAATTCATCACCATGACAAATTCATCTCGTGGAAAATTCATCGCCAACAATTCACCAGCAATTCATGGCGGTGAATTTTTGTACGAGATGAATTTGTCATGATGATGAATTGTTGACAATAAATTGTTAGAGGTGAATTTGTTGACGGTGAATTGTTTGCGGAAAATTTGCCTGAAGACAGAAACTCCTAGTCTCCGACCAAAACCAGATGGAATAAAGCAAAGATATTGATATACCTTGAGAGCAAGTGCTATAGCAACTCCTACAATGAAGAGAAAAAAGGGCATGACAAAATCTGCCAAATTACAGCCATTCCAAGGAGCATGGTCTATACGCTCGTATGCACCTCCTGCATCGTCCACTAGAATCATTATCTGCACCAAATACAACATCATGTTTTAAATTCATAATTATACCTATCCGAAAGAGTATCTTCAGTCTTTAACTTGGATTACAGCATATAAATTTAGTACAAATACCGCAATAGTAAGGCCTCTAAACACATCCAAAGTAGCCACTCGCTTGGTCTTCTTCTGCACAGGCTGCCCGCCTTCTTGTACTGCTACTTCTTCTTTCTGTGTAATCAGCTGCTTGTCATCTTTCTCATCACCTTCTTTAAGAGCCATGCCTTCTTCCATCATTTTTTCTTGTGTCAATTTGTTCTCCATCCTTCCACAATTGTACTGTGGTGATATTAATGGATAGACTACAACAATCTTTTAAAACAACATTTGGGTCTTGGAAATAATCAAAGGACAAGGGCACCCACAATGCACACAAGCACTGTTAAATCATGTTGTTAGCTGTGAAGCTAGCTTCTAGAACAACTACTTTATACTGGAAATAATTTCAGGGAAAGGACTATAAAAAGTACATAAAGCATACTAACACATCAAACATAATCAAGAAAAAGGATGCTAACATGAGATTAGCAGATCATGAGGTCTGCTTTTAGTATTACAACACTTTGTATAAATAATTAGAAGGCACGGAGAATTCAAAGCACATAAGCATACAAAATCATGGAAAAAGAAATTCCTCCAGCACAAGGCTAACACACCCCAAAGTCTGCTTTTGGATTGCAAAACTAGTTAGTAGATAAAGGTTCCTTTTATCTTACATTTATACATTGTAGATGAACTGGGTCCAGTTGATCCCTTGCACGTATAAATTAAAAATATATTAAAACGTAAGTATCCAAAAGGACTGCAAGGAATATTTTCCAGAGACTACTTAGCCTCTGGAGAAAGAAGATCTGTATTCTCAAACTTTTGTATTAAGAATATAGATTCCCCAATTAATGCGTTGTCCCTAAGTAGTTGTACTAAGGTTTGTCCAAATGGCAATTCTGGGAGCACATCATGTAGTGCCCCACATAAGCAAACTGGCTATAATGCTTGGATCCTTTCATTTGTCATGATTCTCTCATTTGGCATGATAAAGTTATTTAAGTAATTGTATGATATTTATTATTACTATTAATGTAATTATCATGGTTTAGGTTTTTAGAGATTTCTATGTTCTGATTTTCATTATGGTATTAGAATTAATGGTTTAAGCAAGTGCATAAAGATCTATTGAAGTGTAGAAGCTCACGATATTTTTTACAATCAACAAGATACCACGAGGAAGTGTTCAACGAGATTGACATTATTATGTCGAGTCATCACCACCATCCAATGCATAAATGATAACATTTGTCTTTAGCAAAGGGAGTTGACATCCACATTACTGATCTACATTGAGTTTCTAAATGCAAAGATATGTTTAGAGTTTGACCAACAAAAAAAAAGAAAAAATATGCCCAAGCAAATGCCTTGCATAGTAACTTTAGTGGTTAAGGTGTGCTACCTGCAATATTAATTATCTTCTATCAAATAGTTGGAGTTGTTGTGTTGGAAATCCTTTTATTATTTGTTTTATTATAATTATTTATATTTACTGGAAGAGTAGGGTGTGTAAACCATGGATATATAACATAATGGAGTTATATGATTAATTTGATCACATTGTTTCTTTTATAAGTATTCTTTTAGAAAAATTTCTAGCTTCAACAATGAAAATTCAAATGCAACTAATAAATAAAAATTTATGGAGAATAGTGAATGAGAATGAAAAACCACGTAGAGATGCAAACAAGTTATTGGGTTGACATAATAGAGATGATAAAGTCATAATTATTATTGATCTTGTTCTTTCTAACTTTGACAATCATGGAAAATTTGAAATAATTTGAATAAAATGTTTGGATCAAAGAAGTTAATGCAAATTTCTCTTTAAAACTTCAACTATTTAGATTCAAGATATAAGATAGAATTACTCTGGCAAGCCACATAAACAATTTAAAGTCTCTCATTAGACAACTAGCAAAAGTCAAGGGTCTAATAGACAATGATGATGTTAAAGCTACTTTGTTAAATAATTTTCCTTCTAAATACACTAATGTTATTTTTGCTCTAAGTCAATTTAAAATCTTATCAAACTCTAGAAGATATGATTTCAACACTTTTAATGGAAGAAAATATAACAAATGCAGAAGATACATAAGTAGATTCTCAACATGTGAATGTATTATATTCATGAAGCAATAATAAAAGATCAAAAAATAGGTGAAATTGAATGTTATTAATGTAAGAAAAAAGGTCACACAATTTGGACTCATAGAGCTCAAATCAGTAATGTCCTTAAGGGAGAACTTGAAGACAAATCAAATGGAATTAATATAGCCTATGTTGAGGATGAGGATCCACTAGATGTTTGTGTTGAAACTTTTTTGTTTTAAAAACTACTAGGGATGTATATTTATTTTAATAAGTCTTCACTATTGGAAGTTGGAGGCACTGAAGATTGGAGGATTTTCATCATCTTGAGTGAGCATCTCACTTAAAAATGGTATTTTTTATGAGAAGCATATATTTTGTTTTATTCTTTTATGTTGATAGTATTGAATTTGAAGTTTGATTTTTTGAAAACAAGAAGGGATCTAGTGTAAACTCAATATGGATTTTTTCTTAGATAGTTTGGGAGTATGTGGATCTTAGGAATTATACCCTTTTGAGGGTCATAAGACAAATTGATGGAGTATTGTGGCTCAACATAGATTGTTATCAAATAATTTAGGAGATCTATGATTCAGAGTTTGGGGAGGTGGTAATCCATGAACTTAGGAGTTCAACATACACTCTTTCGAGGGTTACAAGACATCTTGATAGAGTTTTACTTGGTCCAAGGATGGATTTTTTTAAAAAAGACTTTTAAAAAATATGTATTTGTGTTCTTTCAATCACCATATTTTATTGTGTGAAATGTAAACCTTAAGAAATGAGAGAAAAATAAAAGGTTGAATATATTCAATTTTACATTATAATAAAATCACCTTAATGACTTTTAATGTTTATTATTAGTACAATTAATTTGAAAAATTATTTTAAAATCTTTTTATAAAAATCATATTATAATACAAAAGAAACAACTTAATATTCAATTATTTTTATATCATTTTTTACTATCATAATTTAAATCTTCCAAAAATGTCCATTGACATTTTTTAAAAACAAAGAAAAACTTGCATTTAAAAACTTAAAAACTAAAATAAAAAAAGCTGGGAAGAAAAAGACTTAATTTAAAATTTTGGGGAACCATATTGTTTCCATAGTTTTGGACTATTATAGTTGGCAGCATTGATTTGATCTCTGTGTTTGTCCAATACGTTGTTAATTGATACGCTTTCATGCCACATCTGTGTAAGCACAAGCTGCAAATTTTCTTGGATTTGTCAAACCTTGCGGACATTTCCCTCTCCTGATGTAGCAAGAAGTCTCACAAGACAAGCTTTGGCTGCTTAATTTATATTTTTATATAATTGATGCTGGACGTGAGTAATACTCCATTGTTTCTAACGCATATTAATGTAAATGTAGTATTAAGTATTTATTAATAATATATTTTTAGTCATATTATCTTTTTTTCCACAATATTTGACTGTCATTTATTCTCATTGTAATTCTTTGGATTTTGTTACTCTCTGTCACATTTATAGAGAATGGAATGGGGTTGCGGATTGTTTGGCCAAATAGGCTTCTGATCATTTGCAGAATTGGAACATTGTGGATAGGGGTCAACTACCCCGGATTTGTCTCAAAAGTTGGACCACTTAGTGGAGATTGACGGGTGTGTAATGCCTTTCCTTTGTACTACTTTATTTTGGTTTGAATAAAAAATTTACCCTTCTTTTAGTTGTAATTCTTTTAGCTTTAATCAATATAAAAAAATTAGCAATGTGTTTTCTATTAGATGGAGATTTGTCTTTATGTAAGAAAAAAATATATGCAAGCTATGATCATTATTTAGATTCAAATTGATATTAGTAACAATTAGTTGGATCTAAATAATGGAGTTGGAGTTGAGAATAATAAAATCATAATAGAAATAGGAAAGAAGTTTTTCTATTAGTTGAATGTAGCCATATTCTATTATATTATACAATTAATATTAGAATTTTATTATTACATATGTAATGTCTTAACTTTCACATTAAGATATTAGTGTATAATATTCAAAGTTTATTATCGCATTTGTAATGTCTTAATAATATTTTCACACTACAATTGTAACATATACGTATTATCAAGTATGCTTGCACACAAGACAATGTTACCAAATGAAATAATGGTGTGACCAATGTAGATGGTGGCACTATCTCATACATGACTACATAACATCTACAAACATCAATGCAAAACAAAATTAATGAAAGACTCACACAACCATTGTATGATAACATCAATATGATAAAAATATGGAGATAGAGTCTCCTATTAATTGATGATAGAGAATACAGTAAAAAATTTAAAACATGCCCTTTTGACCTAAATGACATAGAAAATCCTTTTTTATCATTAAGCTTGCAATTGAACTGCTTTGTATTAATATTATCATAATTTATATTTTGTTACAAAAACCTAGCTAAGCCTTGGGCAACATGCTTTGCTAGCCTTCTATTTAGCTCTAGTCTACTAACAAAATCTAGAGCAAACATTCTATACGTAATCTTATAATTTTATACACTTTTGGAATAAATATAAAACCCAGAAAGCTTTACAACAAGTAGCGTATATTTAAGTAATTTTTAGCAAGACTTACTCTAGTACTTCCCCCTCCCTGCCAACACCTGGTTGAGAAATGCATACATCCATTCAATTCTGAAAATGGGTTCCAGGTTGAACATCTTGCGCAAGAATGAGCATCCCTTAGCCGCCTTCTCGTGATGCTGTACCAATGTGGTCATAGCAAAATTTGCCAGGAAAGGAAGCTAGAGAACTTCCTCATTACCCATGTGTAACCTTCTAAGATCCCTATAGCAAGGGATTCTATAGCCGGGCCTAGCCGCTTCCAGGATCTCCTCCAAACCGTCGAAGAACTCTCTTTACCATTGCCTTCGACAACCCTTGCACCCTCCTTCATCTTGCCTAAGTCCAGCAAGGAGGAAACAAATCTAGAAACCACATCTGTGTTCACTCTATATCTATCTTTTGTTACCAGAAAATCAGCCCCAAGAACCGACCTTATGGCAGTGAGTTCTAGTCTTTTCCGCATTTTGAAGATCATTTTGAGCCCGTACTGGTCTGCAACCGTGCCCAAAAAAGCCATCTATCTTTTCAAGCTCTCTAACCTCACCAACGTGTCCATTTCTCTTTGTCTGTAGGCTCTGTGATAGAATTCATGTGTTTGGTAACCATGGACTACTTCCTTTAATAGACACCCAACAATCCTTTCGCATGGGAGGTCACCTAGCCAGTTTGAGAGAAAAATATGGCTATCATTATGCCAAGCTTGTTTGTGATCTATTTGGATTTTCCTTTAATATTTTGGATCACAATTGCCATGGGATTATGTAATTCGCTTGAGTGAAAAGACTAACTTGCCACTTATCACCATACGATAGCATCTTTACGTCTTATCGAACATTGATAGGAGAATATGCATTAATCACCTTGAATTTTCACTATTATCGAGATGTGGGAGTTAATTATAATGCTCGATCTTGGAAGCTCCATTTGTTGCTAGGTTGGCGAGCCTGTCAGCTGCAATGTTGGCCTCTCTATACACATGATTAATCGTGTAATTTCTGAACATAGCCAATTTCTCCAAAACTTTCTCTAGGCGATTTTTCAAATTCCAGTTCTAAATCAATTTTGTTCGAATAGCATTAATTATGATTGCCAAATCCCCTTCTATCTCTAGGTCCATGAGAATTTTTCCTTGGCATATCTCCAAGCCAAATAGTAGAGCTTGCATCTCTACGACATCATTGGTTCGTTCCTAAAATGGATGGAAGCACTACAGATTTTCCTTCCTTCCCAATTGTGAATTATGCAACCAACACCAAAGGCACTAAAGTTGCCTCTTGAAGCCCCATCGAAATTTAATTTATACCAACTTTGTTTGGGATTCGACCAACAAGCCTTTGCTCTTGCTTTAGCCACTTTCACTCCACTCGGTCCAACCACTTGTAGAGGCCTTAGATCGTGCCAACACTTTGTTATGTCATTTTCCCATTTTGTCCATGATTTGTTGTTCAAACTTTTATTTTGTATCTGATTGTTCACTACTTCCACAATAGCAGCCTCCAATTTGTTCAAAAAAGATAATATACGCATTTCTTTCCTTTAAAGAAAATTCTTTAATTGTGCTCCTTCTACATCTCCCATGTATAGTTAATGATGGGTTAATTAACTAAAGACATGAGAATGTTGCATTCTTATATGGATTTGGCCAACCTTTAAACAAACTCAAAATGTCACAAGTGGTAGGGGACTCATCCAACCAAGCTTAGTGCATAACCATCTCAAATACTCTTGTGAAATTTTACAATCGAGAAGAAGGTGATTTGTACCTTCCTCCGCACTTCTACAAATTGGGCAATGTGATAGGCCATTGAAAGCTAATTTTTGGAATTTGTTTGTTGTTAATATCCTTCCTTGAAGGGCTAACCACATGAAAACCCTAGCTTTGGGAAGACATAGGTTGTTCCAACATAAATGAATTGGGATCTTTGTTTCGCCAATACAACCTTCAAGCATATGTACCCATCTCTTGTATTATATTGACCATTGTTTACACCATTCCATACCAACTTGCCTTCCCCATGATGAAGGGTTATCCTTCTGCTTTTTAGAATCTCTTCTAGGAGCAATACCTCTTGCTTTGGAATGTTCAAATGATTACATTTCTTCCAGGACCACCTAGTTATTCCATCTGCTTGACATACTTTCGCATAGTTTCCTACCTTATCGCCCCAATTTTGTTCTAACGATCTTCTTGGCTAGTTCAAGCCATCTATTGTTGCTAAAGGAATGTAAATTCCTCAGGATTCTTCCCAAAAAAGAGTTGTTTGGCCATTATGAACGTCCTAGGTTAGATAGTCATTTAAATACTAATAATCTATTGTTGATGATGAAATTCCAAATACTTGAACCCTAGGGGAGTTGAGCTACAATCAATATATTGGTTAGAGTTGTGTTATCTAGATATTTATGTTACAATATTTTGGCCCATTTTAGTTGAGGTTGTTTATATAGCCTCCATACCAGCTTTATGCCCATAGCTTTATTCTGCAAAAGTTGTCTTTTTAGTCCAACACCACTATCCTCTCTTGGTATACAAACCTTGTCCCAAGCTATCAAGGCCAATCTATCATTTTCTGAAGAACCTTGCTAGAAAAACTTCCTCAATATACTTGTTAATTTCTAATCCACACCACTCATCAATGGTAGACATGCCATCAATGGTAGACATGCCATCAAATATATGGGAATTGTAGCTATGGTAGCTTTGATCATGACTATCTACCCAACCCAAGAAAGTCATCTACCCTTCCAAGAAGTGGCCTGATTTGATACTCTCTCTATTAATGGATACCATAGTCTAGTTGACCTCAGCCCAGGCACCAATGGAAGGCCCAAATAAGAGCTAGGGAATTTTCCAATCTTGAAATCAATTTTTTTGAGAATTTCTTGCTACTTTCTAGGAGGGGTTTATAAGAAGAATATCTCTAATTTTTGGGCATTTACTTCCTGAATAGAAACCAATGAATAGTATTTCAAAATCTCTTTGAATCCCTTAGCTTCTTTTCTTTTAGCAAACCCAAACAACATTGTGTCATTAGTGAATTGTTGGTGAGTAATCGGGCTGAGGTTGCTTGTTACTTGGAAACCTTCTAGCTTTCTATCTATGAATGCTCAATGTGGGGCCCTTCCCAAGGCATCAGCCATTATGATGAAGAGAAATGGAGATAGAGGATCTCCCTATTAGAGTCCTCGAGAGGATTCTAAGAAGCCTTCAGGGGAACCATTACTAAAATTGAATATCTATGGCTTGTCATATTACTAGAGATCCTATTCATCCATCCAACTTCAAACCAAAATAAATCCTTTTAAAATGTAGAACAAAAATCTCCAATCTACCTTATCATAGGATTTCTTCATATCTAACTTTACCAACATTTGTTGTTTCCTAGTTCTTAAAGAAAATGTACAACTTCTTGGGAAATGATGACACCATCCAAAATTGATCTCTCGGGGATAAACCTTGTTTGTTATTCTTCTATGATTTTTGGAAAAATCATTTTTAAGTTTGTTAGCCACTACTTTAGCCAAGATTTTATAGATTGTATTACATAGCGAGATAGGGAATTTTTTTTCCAAAGAACTAGCTTGTTCTTTCTTTGGTATTAGAACTATGAAGGTGTTATTTATCTTTGTCAATGTTTTTCCTTTCTTCCTTGAATCTTCAATGGCTTCTCACACCTTGAACTACAGTCTATTAATTTTTTTGAAAGAATGAAGCTTGGGAGCCATCCAACCCAAGTGCTTTGTTCGAGTGAAAGTGTCAAAGTGCAATTTGTATTTCCTCCTTTGTGAAAGCTACAAATAAAATTTTGTTTTGTTCTTTTCTTACTAATTTTGGGATGTTCCCCACAAAGGAATTTGGGTGACTGAGATTTGAGCCTTCTAAGTTGTTGAGTAGATTTTTAAATATGCAACCACCTCATTTTTTATAGTTCTTGAATCTTTTGTAATTGATCTATCAACCTATTTGAGTTGGTTAATCCTATTTTGTTGCCTTTTAATTTTGGTGGAGGTGTGAAATAATTTAGAATTCTTGTCCCCTTCTTTGAGCCATACCTCTCTTGATTTTCACTTCTAAAACATTTCCTCCTTAGTGAGGATATTTACATACTTCCCCAAGAGGGTCTTCTCCTTCAAGAATTTCTCTTGGTCCAACCCAACCTTGAAGACTTCCTCATCAAGGAGATGAATCTCTTCTTCCAATTCAACCTTCGTATCAAAAGAGTTTTTGAAATGTGTTCTATTTCATTCCTTCAATTTTCTCTTCATGTATTTTAACTTCTTCATTAAACAATACATTTTGGTTCCTTCAAAGACCATGTCGTTCCACCATTTTGACAATAATTCTAGGAATTTGGGATCCTATAGCCATATTTTTTGAATTTGAAAGGGATTCTCTTTGGTTTAGCTTCACCAATTATATTCAACTAAATTGGATAGTGGTATGAGCTTGAGGTAGGGATTATGGTGCTCTCCATTATGAATGGAAATATATTGAGGTTTCCTTTGATGAGAAACTTGTCAAGTATTTTGGCAATATTACTAAAACCTAGCCTTCTATTAGTCCAAGTGAAACATCTATTCTTCATTACAACTTCAATTAAGGAGATTTTATGCACAAAATCCTCAAAATACACTTGAGATTGTAGCCTTCTCTGCACACTCCCTAACTTGTCTTGACTATGAAGAATTGAAGTGAAATCACCCTTGATTATACATATATCAACTGTGTCCTAAGATATGAACTCAATCTCCAACCAATTTTTTATTTTTTTCTAAAGGGGAATCTGAGCCATAGACATTTATTAAACTAAATTACTTCTTATTCATAAGACTCCTAACTTTACATGTCTGTTACACCCCGTTTCTCAGTTACTAGATTACTTTTACCTTTATAAGTAAATTTGATATTGAATGCAAAATTATGACTTTAATATGTTCAATGGATGAATGAAATACATGAATATGCATTATGATGTGATTGCTTTAAATGCTTTAATAATGCAAATGATATATGATGGATAATATTTTCATGTGATCAACTAACTACGCTTATAATGCACTAAGTTGGATGCAGGAAAGAATCAAGCTCTCCAGTAAGGAGAGGGAGAGTATTACCTAGGAGAGGAGTTTGGTATGGTAACCACTAATACATACCTACTTGAGCTATCACACGCTCACAACCTAGTTTATTCAAGTTAAGTCAAATCAGTCTAGGATTTGATAAGTAAACCCTTGGTCATAGTTTTTGGGATATTTGAAATGTTTGAGTAATGGTCTTTGAATTCTTATGGTTGTTTCTTCAAGCTTTGTATTAAAGTGACTAAATCTATGTATTGGGTATATGTTCAGCTTCGTGATATATATATTGATACGTATATGCATTAAATATATATATATATATATATATGTATATATATATATATGTATATATACGGGGAAAGTGCAAAAAGATGGGGGGCCAAAAAGGGGGCTTAAGTGGCCACTTTTTTTTTAAATCGGGAAATACTAACCTTGGACGTGAAATTGAGGATAGTTACACTCAAAGTTTTGAGATGCAACAAAAACAAGGATCGTAGTGCTTCGAGTCTACTTTCTAAATTACTAAAAAAAAAATTTAAATGGTAGAGATTAAGGGGTTTAAAAGAGGGGGCCACAGAAATTGGTGTTGTTTTTGTCAAAAAAACATAACATAGCAACTTTTGTGGCTCCCTCAAAAGGTTGATTTTTTTTTAGTAATTTTAAAATTGCTTCAGTGAGAAATTAGCTAATAGTATGTAGTTTATGCCCAATTTTTTTCATAATTTTTTAATTAATATTTGATTTTTTACTAATTTTCAAAGTGGACACTTCCTAAAAAATAGAATTTTGGTCATGCTACCGCTATAAATTTTGAAAACTAATTGAAAATCATTTTTTTTAATATGTGTAGAATAGAGTCTAGTTTCTAAAAATGTAATTTATTTGAAATTTCAATGAATGGTTAATTTATAATGAAAAAAAATACCAAACGTTGGTTTTTGCAAAAAACAAACACACAAACAAAAGAAACTATAGGTCAAAGGCTTAACAATGTCAAAATGTGAAAAAAATTACATTGCTAGATAGCTAAGAGAGAACCTAACATTACCCAGGTGTTTGATTTGTTTGACCTTGAAAAACGTGCAAACTTGATGCTTAGCATGAATGAGATTATGTGAAATATTGTAGAATTTGCAAAAACACATCTTTGGATGTTGGGAAGGAACTCCAAGCCTTTGGGTTGGTATTCCAAAGCAAATACCAAGCTTAAGGCTTGGGGATTCCCAAAGCAAGAAATAACACGAGCACGTTATTTCTTAGATTTGACATGTTTTTTTGTGTTTGTGCCCAAGACATGTCTAGAAAGACATAACACGAGCGTGTTATAATGCACTCGTGTTATGTATTGCTTTGTGTTAAATGCTAGTCTATTGAATGTATGTATATATATTCATATGTTTGTATGTATATATTTGTATGTTTGTATGTATGTATGTATGTACGCCTACATGTATGTATATGTATGTATTTATCAATGTATGTATATGTATGTATGTATGCTTGTGTGTATATAAGATTGTATGTACATAAGTATGTATGCTTGTATGTATGTAAGTGTGTGTGTATGTATGTATGTATGTATGTATGTATGTATGTATGTATGTCTTTAGAGGGAGGAAGAATTTTAAGAGAGAGAGAGAGAGAATTGTCTAGGTAGGGTAGGAGGGAGAGAGGGAGGGAGAGACATGAGAGCGGGAGATAGGTAGTGAGAGAGAGACCTAAGAGAGGGAAAGGGGGTGGAAGGGAGAGACCTAAGAGAGAGGGGGTGGGAGAGAAGGGGTTGGAGTGAGAGGGATTTAGCTAGGTAGGGTTGGAGGGATAGAGGGAGAACGAGATAGATAAAGAGAGGGGGTGGGAGAGAGAGAGAGAGAGAGACTTGAGAGAGAGGGAGAGAGAGAGGAGAGAAAGAGAGTTATTTAGGTAGGGTGCCAAAGGGAGAGACTTGAGAGTGTGATGGGGGTGCGAGGGAGAGACTTGAGAGATAGGGAGAGAGAGGGAGTGTGAGAGAGAGACCTGAGAGAGGGAGAGGGTGTGGGAGGGAGTGACCTGAGAGAGAGAGGGAGGGAGGGAGGGAGGGATTGTGAGAGAGGGGGTGGAGTAAGAGGGACTTATCTAGGTAGGGTGGGAGGGATAGAGAGAGAGGGGGGAGAGAGAGAGATTTTCCTAGAGGGTGCCAGAGGGAGAGACCTGAGAGAGAGGGCGATCGAGAGAGAGGTAGTGCAAGAGAGAGGGAGTGATGGAGAGGGAGTGGGAGGCAGGGAGAGAGAGGGGGGGTTGATTGAGTGAGAGGTACATAGAAAGAGGGAGATGGTAGAGAGACAATTAGAGAGGGTAGGAGAGAGGGAGGGAGAGAGAGGTGAGATGGATAGATAGAAAGAGAGGGATAGGGGTTGAGGGTATAAGGTTGAGGTTTCAATTTATAGAGTAGAGGGTTTAATGTATAGGGTAGTGGGTAGAGGTTTTAAGTGTTTAAGAGTTGAGAGGATAAGAGTTGAGGGTTTGAGGGTTTAAGAGTTGAGGGATGAGGTTTAGGGTTTAAGGGTTTAGGGGTTTAGGGGTTAGGGTTGAGGGATTATGGTTGAGGGTCCAATGTATAGGGTATAGATGGTTGAGAATTGAGGATTTGCGGTTTAATGTAGATTGTAGAGGGTAGAGGGTTGAGGGTTTAAGGGTCAACGGATTAAGGTTGAGGGATTAAGGGTTGACATTTGAGGGTTTAGGGATTGAGGGTTGAGGGATTAAGGGTTGAAGGTTTAGGGTTTAAGGGTTGAGCGATTAGGGTTGAGGGATTAAGGGTTGAGGGTTTAGCATTTAGGTTTTAGGGTAGAGAGTTTAAGGGTTGATGGTATAGGGTTGAGGAATTAGGGTTGAGAGTAGAGGGTAGAGGGTTTAGGGTTTAAGGGTTGAGGGATTAGGGTAGAGAGGGAGGGATGGAGGGAGGGAGAGATGGATGGAGAAGTGAGATGGAGAGGAGAGAAGAGGAGGGAAGGACAAAGAGAGATGAGGGTTAAGGATTCAATGTATAGGGTAGAGGGTTGAGAATTGAGGGTATAGGGTTGAGGAATTAGGGTTGAGGGAAGAGGGTATTGGGTTGAGGGTAGAGGGTAGAGTGTTTAAGGTTTTAGGGATTAGGGTTGAGGGTAGAGGGTTTAGGGTTTAGGTTTGAGGGTATAGGGTAGAGGGTCCAATGTAAAGGGTAGAGGGTGACAGAGTGTCGTGAGGTCCTATTGCTTGAGTTGAAAATGTACCAATTATATCGATTGAGTAGTGTTCGAAGGTTGTATGCAATAGGGGACACCTTGACTATCTCTCTTAGGTTTTTTGAATTATTGAAATGGTTGTAAACAAAAACTTAACTAGAAAGCAATTAAACTAGAAAACATGATTTTTTCTAAACTAGAAAGCATGAAATGATTAAACTAGAAAGCATATAAATTACCTAAGAAGAAACACTTGTAGTAAAACTATAAAATTTAAATGAAAAAAGCTAAAGACTAACTGTTGACAGAAGGTAGATCTAAAAATTTGTAACTAACAACAAGAGTGGATGCTCTAGAATTTCCAAATAAACAAAACTTTAAGATTGCAAATTTAGAACTATGACCTGTAAGAATTTTTGACAGAGTTCAACACACACAAATAGCATTCATCCAAATTTATCATGTACAGAATAAAGGAAACAACATTAAAAATGAAAATACTTATCTATCCTACGAGATCCCTCGAGTGGCCAGTTCTTGGGAATTCCTACGCTTAACTCAAATCACATGTACTTTTGCATCTTCAAAATGAATCCATCCATGATGCTTCCATTACTCAAAAATGATTAACTCATAATAGGGTTGGAAATATTTATTTATTCATGTAAAAGTGTAACATAGAGACATAGTTGAACAGTGTTCAAAGCATATCATAACATCATAATAGTATCACTGTATCATTGTTTTTGATAGTAACATATATACTAAACTGCTAACAAAATCCTAAATTTCAAATAGTGGAAGATCACCATTGAAAAATTCTTTTAACATAATTTTAACTAACCAACTAACTGAGGTCCATAACATAAAACATATTAAAGGCTCAAAGTGGAGTTGTAAAGTTTTTAAACAGAAATTTAACAGAAAGCATTAAATAGACTTGTTCCACTATGCACGCCTAAATTTTTGACACCTAGACTTCCGACGCTCTATCTTCAGCTACTTGAAGTCTACTTTAAATTCCACTCGGTTGTGAATAATGTCTTCTACAATGACTTAAAGCTATACCACTATATCAACATTCGTCGTCTAATTTCAATTGATTTAGGAAATAAAGATTTATACACTTTTTTACAAAAAATTAAGCAATTATTAATCTTAAAAATAAACAATTGGTTGGGCTAAAGTGATTGGTAAGAACAACAAAAGGGTTTTTAGCTTATTATAATTATGAGGTTATTTATACCTCATAAGAGGGTATAGGGGTTTATGGTTTAGGGTTTAAGGGTTGAGGGTTGAGGGTTTAATGTATAGGGTAAAGGGTAGAGGGTAGAGGGTAGAGGGTAGAGGGTATAGGGTTTAAGGGTTGAGGGATTAGGGTTGAGGGATTAAGGGTTAAGGGATTAGGGTAGAGATTTTAAGGGTTTAATGGTTTAGGGTATAGGGTTGAGGGATTAGGGTTGAGGGTAGACGATATTGGGTTGAGGGTAGAGGGTTTAAGGGTTGAGGGTTTAAGGTTGAGGGTAGAGGGTTGATGGTATAGGGTAGAGGGATTAGGGTTGAGGGTCCAATGTATAGGGTAGAGGGTATAGAGGTTGAGGGTGTGGGGTTTAAGGGATGGGGGTTGAGGAATTAAGGGTTTATGGTTTAAGGGTTGAGGGTTTAGGGATTAGGGTTGAGTGAGTAAGGGTTTAGAGATTAAAATTTGAGGGTTTAGGGTAGAGGGTTTAAGGATTTAAGGGTTGAGGGCTTAGGTTTGAGGGATTAGGGTTGGGTTTAAGGTTGATGGTTGAGGGTTGAGGGTTGAGGGTTTAAGGGTTTAAGGGTTGAGGGCTTAGGTTTGAGGGATTAGGGTTGGGGGTTTAAGGTAGAGGGTAGAGGGTAGAGGGTAGAGGGTTGAGGGTTGAGGGTATAAATACCATCTCTTAATTGTTAGGGGCTGAAAGGCCCATAAAATATGAACACCATCTTTACTTCTTTGTGCTCACAAGTAGTTAAAGAATCAATAACATTCATCAAAGTCACCTTAACTAGCTTCACCTTGCTATCTTCGACCATATCTCTAACAAAATGATATTGTACATCAATGTGCTTGGTCTTGGCATGAAATGTTGGGTTCTTAGCTAGACATATCGCACTCTAAATCTCACAATAAATTATCATTACACTTTACATTTTATTCTAATATTTGAACACGGTATCTTAAGCCAAATGGCTTCTTTACAAGCATGAGTAGTGGCCATATACTCAGTTTCAGTAATAGATGAAACAACCACAACTTGTCGTTTACTCATCCAACTAATTGCACCACCAAATAAAGTAAACACATAAGCACTGGTGGATTGTATGATATCAACATCACCTACCCGTTATGAATCCACATAACCATGAATATCAAGGAAAATCTCATCTTCAATAAAATTATTATGATAACACAAGAAATACTCTGAGGTACCACACAAATATCTGAAGACTCTTTTAACTACATCCCAATGAAATCTACCAAGATTAGACATACATTTGGAAAGAACTACCACTGCTTGGGAAATTTTTGGTCTAGTGCAAACCATAACATACATCAAACTTCCAACTACACTCTAGTAAGAGACTCTTCTCATGTCTTCCATCTCTAATGAGGATGTTGGACAATATGAAATAGATAACATTGTTCTAGCTGAAAAAGGAACACACAATGGTCTACAATCTTGCATATCAAACCTCTATAAAATTGAATTGATATACCTACTTTGGCCAAGCCATAGCTTTTTATTTACTCCATCTTTTTTAATTTCCATCCCAAGAATGTGTCTAGTTGCACCAAGATCCTTCATTTCAAATTTAGTAGCAAGTTGAGATTTCAGTTCTAAAATCATACCTTTCCCTTTACCAATAAATGACATATCATCAACATATAATTCAATAAAAAATAAATTATCACCATCCATTTTATAATAAACACAATAATTTTATTTAGAGTGCTCAAATACCAAACTCAATACATATGTATCAAACTTTTGGTACCACATCCTATGACTCTGTTTTAGGCAATACAAATATTTCTTCAATTTGCAAACCAATTTACTCTTACAATTCACCACGTAGTGCTCTGGATGTGTCATATAAATATCCTCCTCCGAGTCACCATGGAGGGAAGCAATTTTCACATCCATTTGTTCAACCTCGAAATCATAAGTAGTAGTAATAGAAAGAAAAAATCTAATGGATGCCATTTTTGTAATAGGAGAAAATATCTCACCATAATCAACAACCTCAACTTGAGAGTAACCTTTTGCAACCAAGCTTGATTTTTACTTCTTAATACCTCCATCTAAACCAATATTTTTCTTGGACACCCATTTCCAACCAACAAGTTTTCTTCCCTTAGGCAATGGTACAAGATCCCATGTATTATTCTTTTTCAAAGTTGACATTTCTTCATCCATAACAATCTTCTAGGATTCGACATCATTCATACCTATGCCCATTCTATCGATCTGGGTTCATCCATGTTAGTATTCAAAACAAAAAAATGCATCTCGAATTGTTAGGTGAATACCTTTCAGGTGCTTGTTTATGCCTTGCAGACCTAAAAACAAGCTGATTTGGAGGTTCTTCATCCTCTTTCAAAGATTTAGAGCTAGATGAGCTATCCTCAACTTCTTTTCTATCCATGGGCCTTGATTCAACTGTTTTAGGTGTAGAAAGAAGTTGAATCAAATATTCCTATTTAATTTATTCTGGCTACAATGTAACAGAAGAAGGCTTAGTTTCTCTAAAAATAACACTTCTACTATATGTTACCTTTAGTGCAACAAGATGCCAAATCTTGTATCCTTTCACACCATAACTCTATCTGATGAATATATGTATTTCACAACCTTGTTCTCCAACTTTGTTTTATTATCCTTTGGCACATGTGCATATGTCTAACAACCAAAAAATATAAGATGTCTTATTGAAGGCTTATGACCCGACATGCCTCTATAGGCATCTTATCAACAAGAGCTAATGTAGGAGACCTATTAATCAGGTAACATGTAGTGGTAACAACTTCAACCTAAAACCTTTATTCTAGACTAGCACCACTCAACATAATCCTAGCCTTCTCCATCAATGTCCTATCCGTTCTTTCTGCAACTCCATTCTACTATAGAGAATATAGAGTTGTATTTTGTCTATGGATACCACAATATTTACAGAATCTATAAAAATCATTAGAGCAAAATTCACTGCCATTGTCAGTCCTTAAACATTTTATTTTCTTTCCAATGTACATCTCAACCATTGGTTTAAATTATTTAAATTTGTTGAAAACTTCAGATTTACTCTTTAAAAAATACACCCATGTTCTTCTCTTATATTCATCAATTAATAAAACCTAATATGTGGATTTACCAATTGAAGGAACATCTACAAGACCAAACACATCAAAATGAATAAGATCTAATACACCACAAGATTTATGAGAATGCGAGTAAAACTGAATGTGGTTTTTTTTTCCATAAATGCAATGCTCAATAGAAATCAAATTCAATATTACAATCAAACAACCCTTTAACAAGGTTTTTATTTTTCAAGGTACTTAGAACCTTGTCTCTAATGTGGGAAAGTCTCCAGTGCCATAACTGGTGCAGGAGCACCTTAGCTTCAATAGGTTTGTCATGAGTACAAGTTTTCATTTTGGTTTCCTTGCGATGATTTCATGTAATAAGGTCTAGGAAGACCATTTCATGTCTTTTGTGGTCCAATTAGAGGTCTTAGTCGTTGGTTGGTGTCAAAATGCAAGAACATGCAAAATCTTGTCGAGTTGCTAAATGTGACATGCAACTTTTGGTCTTCTTTTTGTAAAAGGAAAATGTAACGTTGTCTAAAGGCTGGTAACTAATGGGACAAGTGGGAAAAGGTTTAAGAAGCCTTATTCCATCAATCTTAAGGGTTTTTGATTGAATTTTGAAGTTTGAAGCAATAAAGCATCTCAATTTTTATAATTTCAATGTGTTCTTTCTTGTTCTTTTGCTTAGTATGGTGTTGTACAAACTCATTGTTGCTTGAAATAAATTAGAGATGATAGGTTGGTGAATCTACTTTATTCTACAATTTTTTCATTTAATTTCATTAGGTATTAATAAAGTTATTGTACATTCTTTCCAAACTGCCCTGAAACCCTAGTTTAGGGTAACAGTGAGCACAATAAAATGATTTTCTCCCCATTCCACCGGTGAAAAACTATGAAACTCGGTGGAATGGAAGTTCTTGGTGTGTTGTTTGAGATCTCAAGTGTGCAGAGGTTGGGTTGCAAGTTGGCACATGTAGGAGCAACTTCAAGGTTTGATATCATCATGTATTAGACCTACGAACTCATGAAAAGGTGGTGTAAAGCATTGAAAGAGGCAAGGGTGGGTTGCTTGGTAATTGGATCATGTTATGAGATGTGTGAAGACCCTGTTAGAGACAAGGAAAGGTTAAGGAAGCTTTGGAAAACCTTTTTGAGGTCAAGCCCTAGTGCCAAACAAGCCTAGTCACCAAATTAGGCCTAGTTCAAACCGGGACAATCAATTTTTGACCAAGTAATTACAAAGAAACCCTAACCAATTTTGAGATATGTTTTGAATGAGCCAAAAGGGTATTTGAATATGTATTTAAATTTTTATTTCAAAGTATTCTCCAATATTTATTCCCAAATAGGCCTTGTTGAAGTACTAATAGGAATGAAGTTGATTTGTAGAGGAACCCACCTTGGTTGATGTGAAAAGGCTCTTCAAAGGTGTTGGTTAGTTGAATTTAGTCTTGAATACCCCTTCTTTGTATCAAATTGGTATCAGGGCATATAATATTAGAGGAAAACAAAAAAGAGAGAATTGAAGTGAAGGAAAAATAAAGATGCCTCCTAAGGGAAAGATAGTTGCCAAAGAGGTGAGTGAATTGAAAGAGAAGCATGAAAAAGAGATAAGGGAGTTAAAAGAGTTGATAGAGAGTCTTCAATCCAAGCGTACTGCAGTTGAGACAAGTCATAAAAGAGGTGTGGTCACAGGTGATATGAGTGACCGAGAAGAAGAAAAGAAAAGGGAAGAGGAAAGTTTCCAAGGGTCCAAGGAGGAGTTGGATCCTGAAGACATGAGATTTGCAAATCTATTGAAGGATTTCAATGGAGAAGGTCCTAAAATCAAGATGGATCTACTAGTGTATGGAGGGAAATTTGATGGTGAAGAGATCCTATATTGGATAGGAGCAATGGATAACTACTTTGAGTATGAAGAGGTACTAGAGGAACAAAGGGTGAAATTGGCCAAGACAAAGTTGAAGGGCCATGTTTTTCTTTGGTGGGATTTTCTACAAGATGAAAGGAGAAAGAAAGGAAGGTCTAAGATCACCTCTTTGGATACGATGGTGGCTAAAATCAAGAGTAAATTCCTACCTAATGACTATTTTATCTAGTTGTTCAAAAAGCTCCAAAACCTGAAGCAAAAAGACATGGATGTGAAGGATTACACAGATGAGTTCTATAAGTTGACTATTATAGTAGAACATGTGGAAGATGATGTGGAAAAGGTGGTAAGGTACATTAATGGACTGAGATACAACCTACAAGATGAACTAATCCTCGCCACCCTAAAGATAGTAGAAGAGTGTTATCAATTGGCACTAAAGGCTGAAGATAAACTCAAGAGAAGGAAAGAGAAGCAAGGTAGGGGTAGAGGCAGAAGTTTAAGAGGAAGAGGCACATTTGGAGGTAGAGGGTAGTCCACAAAACCTCAAGAAGAAACAAGCAACAATCAAGAATAAGATACCGATCAAAGAGGAGGATTTAGGGGAAGAAGACCAAATAATAGAGGTAGATTTGGAGGTCAAGGAAGAGGACAAGGTGGATTGACAGGTAAATGTTACAAGTGCAACAAATTTTCAAGCTACCAAGTGTGGAAATGTACTGAAAATTAGTCTGCTACCTCATATGGAGTAGAAAGGAGAAATCAAATTGTGCAAGAAGAAGACAATGAAAGTGTGAACTCCCCATCACACAAAGTTGAACTAGAAGTTGGTGAATCACTCATGGTAAGGAGAACCCTCATCAAGGTACCAATGGAGAAGAAGCCACCATAAAGGAATTCCCTCTTCAAGACAACTAGTAAGTGCTTAGGTAAATTTTGCAAAGTTGTAGTTGATTTGGGTAGTAAAAATAACTTGGTGTCTGTTCAAATGGTAGAAAAGCTTAAATTGAAGAAAATTCCTCATACCACTCCTTATACAATTTCATGGCTTAATAAGGAGCAACAATTAGTTGTAAATGAACAAAGTTGGGTGGAGTTTCAAATAGGAGGTTATAAAGACAAGGTTTTATGTGATATAATACCCATGGATGTGTGCCATTTGCTTTTAGGGAGACCTTGGTAGTATGACATGAAGGAAATTCATGATGGAAAGAAGAACACTTACAATATAGATAAGGATGGGGTTTCTTATACACTTACACCCTTAAAAGATGACAATCAAGAAGCACAAGTAGGGCCTAGTGTGATGATGTTCAATGAAAAGGAGTTCCTGAAGACCTTGGAAGAGGAGAACATGGGTTTTGCAATCATAGTGAGGCCTACATCTGTCATGGCGACAGATAAGAAGAAGGAAGAGTTACCTTTGGAGGTGAAACCATTGTCGAAGACATATGTTGATATTGTGGTAGATGAAATTCTTGATGCATTACCACCTATAAGAGACATTAGTCATCAAATAGAGTTCATCCCAGGAGCCAGCTTACCCAACAAGGCTGCTTACAAAATGACTCCTCAACAAAATGAAGAAATAAAGAGGAAAGTACAAGAACTTCTTGATAAGGGGGTGATTAGGGAGAGATTGAGTTCTTGTGTTCTTCCAACAGTCCTAGCACCCAAGAAAGGAGCAGAGTGGAGGATGTGCACCGATTCAAGGGTCATCAACAAGATTACTATAGGGTATAGATTTCCTATTCCAAGAATTGAAGATTTAATGGATTGTTTGGGGGTGCAAACTATTTCTATAAGATTGATCTCAAGAGTGACTACCATCATATTAGAATCAGACTTGGTGATGAGTGGAAAACAACCTTTAAAACAAATGAAGGTTTGTATGAATGGATTGTAATTCCCTTTGGTTTATCTAATGCTCCTAGTACTTTTATGCGCTTGATGAATGAGGTGCTCAAACCCTTCATAGGTAAGTTTTTTGTTGTGTATCTTGATGATATTCTTGTCTTTAGCAAAACTAAAGAAGATAATTTGCAAGATTTGTACATGGTTTTGAGCAAGCTACATGAGGAAAAGCTAATGATAAACTTGAAGAACTGTGAGTTCTTGAAAACAGAGTTGGTCTACCTTGGGTTTGTGGTGACTAATGACACTTTGAAGATGGATCCTAGCAAAGTGGAGGAAATCTTGAATTGGACTACACCAAAGTCATAAGCTGAGGTAAGAAGCTTTCATGGTATAGCTAGTTTTTATAATAAATTTATAAAGGGTTTCAATCACATTTGTGCTCCTATGATTGATACATTTAAAGGTGATAAAATAAGGAAGTTTGTGTGGACTAATGATGCTAATAAAAGCTTTGAGTATTTGAAGAGGAGAGTGGCTAAGCAGCCTATATTGGCTTTGCCTAGTTTTGACAAGGTTTTCACCATTGAATGTGATGCAAGTAACCATGCTATAGGGGTTGTATTGAGCCAAGAAGACATGCCCATTGCATTCTTCAGTGAAAAGTTGAATGAAGCAAAAAGAAGGTATTCCTCTTATGATCTTGAAATGTATGCCATGGTACAAGCATTAAATAAATGGAGGCATTATTTTCTTCCTAAATAATTTATAGTGTTTACTGATAATCATGTGTTGCAATTTTTGAATAGTCAAGAAAAGATTAGCCATAGGCATGTAAAATGGGTTGAGTACTTGCAAGGGTATACTTTTACCATAAAGCACAAGAAAGGACAATCAAATAAGGTAGCAGATGCACTAAGTAGGAGGGATTTGATGGTGAAAGAAATTTAGTGGCATAGTGTGGGAGTTGATTCCCTAAAAGATATGTACATTGATGATGAAGATTTCAAAGATATTTGTGCTAGTTGCTTGTAGCCTTATAGCAGCAGTAATGAGAAATGGTTAGATTTTTTTATTCAAGATAGTTTGTTGTTTAAAGGGGCTCAGCTATGCATTCCTAAATGTTCTATGAGGACTAACTTGATCAAATAAAATCACAATGGCAGCCTTGCAGGTCACTTTGGAATAGATAAGACTTTGGACCAGTTGAAGAGTCATTACTATTGGCCTAGAATGCAAGTTGATGTGAGGAACTTTGTGGAGAAGTGTACCATTTTCAAAAGAGATAAAGGAACTAGAACCAATGTAGGATTGTATCAAACCCTTCCAATTCCCAATAGGCCATGGGAATCAATCAACATGGACTTTGTGATGGGTCTACCTAGAACTCAAAGGGGGTTTGATTCAATATATGTTGTTGTAGACAGATTTTCTAAGATGGCTCACTTTATACCTTGAAAAAGTACTAATGATGCTTCTTACATAGCAGGTATCTTCTTCAAAGAGGTGGTGAGAATCCATGGTTTATCCCTTAGCATTGTTTCAGACTGGGATGGCAAGTTTGTGGGTCATTTTTGGCAAACCTTGTGGAAGAAGTTGGGTACTAACTTGAGTTTTAGTTCTACCTATCATCCTCAAATTGATGGGTAGACTGAGATGGTGAATAAAATCCTTGGAAACCTTCTTATATGCTTAACCAAGGAGCACATAATGGGATCTGATTCTTACTCAAGCTAAGTTTGCATACAATGACTCTGTGAATAAGAGTGTTGGTAAAAGCCCTTTTGAAATTGTTTATGGATGCAGCCCAGGGGTGTGTTTGAATTGAGGGATGTTAGTGGCATGGAAAGGAGGAGTGTTGAAGGAGAGGAGTTTATTGTGGCTATACAGGAGATCCACCAACAAGTTAGAGACAATCTTCAAAAGAGTGTTGGCAAATATAAGCAAAGTGCAAATCTAAAAAGAAGAGAACTTCATTTCAAAGTTGGAGACTTAGTCTTGGAACATTTGAGGAAGAAGATATATCCTAAAATTTAGTACTCTAAGCTCCATATGAAGAGGATAGGGCCATGTAGGTTGGTGCACAAGTTTGGAGATAATGCTTACGAGATAGAGCTTCCACCCGGAGTTGCCATTTCTCCTATTTTTAATGTTTCTGACCTTTACCCTTATAAGGGGGATGTGGTTGGAGGTTCAATTTCAGGTTCTTCAACAGCTCCAGATGATGATTGGATCAAGGATCTTCCTCCAAGCAAGCCATTGGAGTTAGAATGCATTTTGGATACAAAGGAGCTCAAAAAGACAAGGCATAAGATCTATTACCAATACTTGGTAAAATGGAGAGGTCTTCCAATGGAAGATGCCTCTTCTATGACTAAAGACAACATTGTAAAGCATGGGTATATAGTTGTAGGTCTATCCTCAAGTGGGACTTGAGCTTATTTTGCCTTGGGAGTATGGTGCAGGAGCACCTTAGGTTCAATAGGTTTGTTAGGAGTACAAGTTGTCATTTTGGTTTCCTTGTGATGATTTCATGTAATAAGGTCTAGGAATACCATTTCGTGTCTTTTGGGGTCCAATTAGATGTTTTAGTCATTTGTTGGTGTCAAAATGCAAGAACATGCAAAATCTTGTCAAGTTGCTAAATGTGACATCCAACTTTTGGTCTTCTTTTTGTAAAAGGAAAATGTAACATTGTCTAAAGGTTGGTAAATGATGGGACAAGTGGGAAAAGGTTTAAGAAGCCTTGTTCCATCAATCTTGAGGGTTTTTTATTGAATTTTGAAGTTTGAAGCAATAAAGCATCTCAATTTCTACAATTTCAATGTGTTCTTTCTTGTTCTTTTGCTTAGAACGGTGTTGTATGGATTCATTGTTGCTTGAAATCAATTAGAGATGATAGGTTGATGAATCTAATTTCTTCTACAATTTTTTTCATTTAATTTCATTAGGTATTAAGAAATTTATTGTACATTCTTTCCAAACTGCCCTAAAACCCTAGTTTAGGGTAACAATGAGCACAATAAAATGATTTTCTCCCCATTCCACCAGTGAAAAACTATGAAACTTGGTAGAATGGTAGTTACTAGTGTTTTATTTGATATCTCAAGTGTGTATAGGTTGGGTTGCAAGTTGGCACATGCAAGAGCAGCTTGAAGGTCTAATATCATCATGTATTAGACCTAATAACTCATGAAAAGGTGGTGTAAAGCATTGAAAGAGGCAAGGGTGGGTTGCTTGGTAATTGGAGCATGTTAGAAGATGTGTGAAGACCTTTTTAGATCCAAGGAAAGGTTAAGGAATATTTTGAAAACCTTTTTGAGGTCAATCCCTAGTGCCAAACAAGCCTAGTCACCAAATTAGGTCTAGTTCAAACCAAGACAGTCATTTTTTTACCAAGTCATTACAAAACAACCCTAACCCATTTTGATATATGTTTTAAATAAACCAAAAGGGTATTTTAATATGTATTTACATTTTTATTTCCAAGTTTTCTCCAAGAGTTATGCCCAAATAGGCCTTGTTGAAGTACTACTAGGAATGACGCTGATTTGTGGAGAAAACCACCTTGATTGACGTGCAAAGGCTCTTAAAATGTGTTGGTTAGTTGAATTTGGTCCTGAATACCCCTACTCTGCATCAATAACATAGTTTTCTCTACATGTAACATTGATTCAGAAGAAAGAATACCCTTGGATACCCATAAACCATGATCATTTGCTAACGATGAAACTATAAAGGCTCCATAAATTAGACATATTAATTATAAACCAAAATAATATTTTAATAGATAACTGAATGGAATATCATGCATGTTAAAGAATCAAGGTATATCAAAACAAGGTTAGATAAGCAATTTATCAGCATAATTAGGAATCATAGTTATTCAAAATAGTTAAATTAAAGGTACAACATATTTGACCAACCTGATGATGCTTACATCAGAAAGGTTTGCTCATCCATGTGTCAACCACCTAGACCTACAAATATTGTTAGTGAATAGGGGTTTTCCTTGGTCAAACCCTGTTTTGGAATTCAAACCTTGAAATGAAATGAAATGAAATAAACAAATGAAGAATGATGACGTTGCACCTCACTGAAACTCTAGCATTAAGCTTTGGGTTGATTGTAATAGATCTTGACTTGAATGCTTCTTGAATAATAAAATCTTCATCACAAATGTTAGCTCAAATATACATAGGATACATGCATGATGGTTTGGTATTGAGAGTTACTATTACAACAATGACGGTAAGAGTCCTTCACTCATAAAAGATTACTTTATAGAAGGTATCACTATTTAATGTTTAAAAACATTAATAAACAAATTTCCTAATTTTCCTTTCAAGAGATGAGATATAGAATAAATGCATACTTAATAGGTTCCTTCAAGTTTTCCTTGTCTATTAAGCAGGTTCAACTAATTGATTTAATTACTCCATTCTGCATATTCAAGCCAGTTTACATACTCATTCAATACACCTAAAGATTATACACTATCTTCACATAGTTCATGCTATCTAGTGGTTAGTGAATATCCTAATTTAGATAACAGTAGAGTGAATTTATGTCCGTCTAGAGTAGATTCACATAAAGCCAAATAATACAATAGGTAACCATTAAAATGTATAAAAGCATATTGAATTTTGACCAAATTATATTGAGAAGAGAACAACATTAAACACAAGGGAACCTCTGACACAAAATCCCGTTCCTATCATGTAGAATTTGTAATCAGTTGAATTTCGACAAGGTTTGGGATATAATTGTTTTTTTTTTAACAAACTCAATATTCACTACAAATTTGCTATAAAAGATATTCAACCCAAGCAAATTCCTAAAAATATGTCAATTAGTTTAACTAGGTTTCATCATTCCCTGAGAGAAACAAGTTTTGTCTGCTGCATCTAGAGGACAAAAAGGCAACAAAAGAGTTTTGAATTTATCATATCAACAACTACCCACAAGTGAATTATGAAAGGATATTTTATTAGTAACTGTTGATTCTAACAATTCAATAGGTAGCATGTATATGCAAAAGAGTGTTGAAGAAGGAGAAGGATTTTCAGAAAAATGCATTTCTGTCCACTACCATTCCTTCCAATAGAAGTCTATGGTGAATATTTAGGTTGTATTTATAACATTATCAGTACTACTTCTTGTAAGTTTTCTTAGTTTAAACTCTCTTTGTGCAACTTGAGCTCCATGCCAAGGCTATTCCATAGGACTATTCAGACTTGATAACAAGACCATATAAACTAGTGTAAAGTCTTATACAGCCAACTTTAGGCTTCTAACTCTATTCTTCCAGATAGGTCCCTCAAGAATCTCCCGGAGAGGTTATTTTTTAATCATCAAGGAGGCAGCATAATATAAAAGTGATTATTTTAGTCAAGAGATTTTGGTCCTACTCAGATATTGTAAGGCTAAAATATGCATAAACAAAAAAGTTAGAAATAAGTAGAACAACTCAGTTTACGTGCCTAAAAACAAATAAACTACATAAATTTTGAAAAACACTTGCATAAAGCTAAATGATATGGAAGCATCCCAACTGCTTACCTTAACAATCCCACCTTAGTATGGTGTTACCATGCTCAAGTCATCATCATAACTTAAGTTTTGATGTGAACCTGTTCTAGAAAGATTGTCAAGGACATAAGTAATCAACACCCTAGACTGAGAACTTGGGCTTAGGAAGACCAAAAACATACTCCAAGAACAACTAATGCCAATCGAGATATTCAATATAAGTTCATTTCCTTTGGTGTTCACCGTTTCAGCTGCAACAATGCCATGGAAGGACACCAAGTTAAGTAGCAATGCAGGGAATGCTCATGATGAGAGAACATGTCTTCTCCTAAGGTTATTTAAGCATGGGGATGAGGTTTTGAGATTATAATTAACTTTTGGACTTCTTGCTATTATTTTTGGGTTGTAATATCCATTGGTTATGGTTCTGTGGTTGATTCAAGTGATGGAGGATTGTGGTGGTGTTGATCCTAGAATGCAGAGAACCAAGATAGGGAAACAAGAAGACAAAGATACAAATAAATAAAACATCAACAAAACTTATTCAGATGGATTATGTTAAAAAAAAAATTGCAACTATTTGGTGCTACTTTCATTGATGTGCTTAAATAATAAATGGTACAGGTGTCAAAAACAATAGAAGTAGTGTAACGAAGGTTTGTATAACTCTAAGCATGTAAAGACCCCTCTCAAAGAGCTTTGTGCATTAACCAAAATATTAAGTAATGGAACAGGATATGTACAGAATGGAACAACGCACAAAATTGGTGATAACAAGAGCAACCACCAAAACTGGTAATGGGAATTTGTTGGCGTAAAAACTAACACCTCTGGAGTGCAGGTTTGTACGGATAGCTATGCACATTGCGTAATGAGTGCTCTTCAAATTAGGAGGGGAAGCTCCCTTGTAGTGCTGGAATGCGTGGAAAAGAAAAGTAATCTAAGTCCTATCTTTTTGCTCTCAGCTAGAAGAGGCACAAGGTTAAGAAAACCAAGAACATTGCAACTAAGGATTTTCTGGTTTCGCAGATCATTAACTACAACTAAGCTAACTACTTTAAATCTATCCAGTTTCCTCAAGAAAATAGAGAATGAGGAAATGGAGCAGGAATGTTTATCTGACAATAAGCCGGGTACGGACTCACAACGTGAAGGAAAGGTGGCACAACTGATTAGGCTTATTGGAAACAACAATACACGATAAACTAAGTACAAATTCTCAGCTTGAAGGTGAGGTGGCACAACTATCAGCTCAATCTGAATAAGTTTATTATTCACACACATCATACAATAACCAAGAACAAATTCTCAACTTGAAGGCAAGGTGGCACATCTATCAGCTCAATTTGAACGAGTTTATTCAACACATAACATGAAGGATAGCCAACTAGGATAATAAATTGCATTGGCGAGACACGCATACAATCTACGATCAACTAGCCACTATATCTAACTAAGACAAGCATTCACCATAATAATTGCATGAAACCCAAGTGGCATAACAATTCATCACAACAGTAAATACTCATGAATAGATACAGAACGAGCAATATTACAGGCAAGGTAGGCACAACATATATTTCTCTCTCGTGCAAAATTTATGTACAAATGAGCAAAAGCTCTTATTTATAGACATCAAAAGGTGTAGGGAACCCTAAAATCACCTTGAGTCAACTACAGTCTTGCAATGCATGCAAGATTTATTGCTAAACCCGAATAAAGTAAACTATACAGTTAACTAGAAAACTACCATCAGTTAACCGGTACATGTAACCTAAATGGACAATGTGCAAGCATGGACATCCTTATTTAAAGCAAAGTTAACTGGACACTACCTTCAGTTAACTGGAAACCCTAACCCTAACTCCAGTAAAGATAATCCCAAGGAAGAGATAAGCATGTATGAAGTCAACAAGTGAACTTAAGACTGAAATTCGAGTTAACTATTGCTCATGACTCTACCCTTGAAACTAACTGTAGGTCCCAACTAGCAGATCACTCAAAGTCATCTCAGTTCAACACCTCGTTCAGGAAATCATCAATCACTCTGTCTTCTGGCACTTTGATGTTGTCCAAAGCAATAATTTGTTTCTTCAACTCCTTGTCACTTTCCCTGATTGTATGCATGCATTCTCTGACATCCTCAGCTACCTTCTTGAAACTAGTTGAAATCACTGTAATATTTTCCAAATTAGCCGCCACAGGATCTCCCTCAAGGCTATCACGAATCAGCTTCTCGAACTCAGCTTGCACTTCATTTAGTGCAATATACGTGCCATTCTCAAGAAGGTAGTGACACGAAATCACTTGGTAACTTTGGCGGCTCCGTAAATGGAGTGGTGACCTCTGTTTCTTCTGCAACTTGACGCTTCTGATGCAATTATGAATTAAGACTGATTTGGTCTTGAATTCGGTCTAGTTGAACTGCATTCTGAAAAACTCGCCAGTTGACTGTGAACACGGCTATGTTCTAACAACATTCTCCGAAAAGCTAAAATGGCTCCTGGTGAGGCTAAAAATAGCCTGTCCGAGGATAATTTTCACCAAAAATTTTGAGACGTGGGTTTTGTCCAGAAAATGATTCTAAGACAACCCACAACATCAGAATTGCAAAAAAATGTTGTTTAGCTTGACATGCAAAGACTCTTCAGTCGAGAACTGCAGGGGTTTTTAGAGCTTCCCGGGGCAATTTTTCTTGAGAAAATCTAGAACATGGGTTTTGCGCACAACTGAATTTTGAACAAACCCACATGATGCAATTTTCAAAAAGATGTGATTTTGGCCCACATGCAAAGAAATCTTCGAAAAAAAAGCATAGAGCTTCAGAATGACGGCTGTGGGGCAATTTTCTCGAAAATATCTAAGACATGGGTTTTGCTGCTGATGTTGAAATATGCGAACCCAGATGGTCAGATTCTGAATATTTTGTCATTTTCTTTGACATGCGAAGAAATCTAAGATGAGAAATAGAAGAAATAAGATAGAAGATAGAAGGTTTTATTTGTTCTTCCTTTGTAGAATTCGCTTTCCTCAATCTTGGATTTTGATGTAACCTGCATGCAAACTGAAAATAAAATCTGGAATCGCCTTCTCCTCAGCAATCTGAATCCAACGCTATGAAAAATACTGAAATATGACACCTGTAGCACCTTGAATCCTCAAATGCATGAAGAAATCGCCATTAATGAAGCTCTTTGAGAAAGCACGACTTGCTTAAGAATGAAGAAATAAGGACGACTTTTGTCTTTAAATAAATAAAATTCATTTAAAATTCGTCCATCTTCTCAAACTCAAAGCGCACCTCTTTATTTGGCAGTTAACTGAGCCTCAAATTAGGGCACATGCTTAACTAAGCCTTCAAAATGAGTGCCTAGAATGTGATTGGTTGTGAACTGAAGCTTAAAATGCATGAAAAATGATGCTTTAATGGAGCGCCACTTTTAACTTTAGTTGAAATGCCCATGCAAATCAGTTAAACTTGTGCATGCAAGTCAGTTAAGTGCACATGCAAAATAGTTAACTTCACATGCAAATTAGAACTCAACATCCTCTTCAGTTAACTGAACATGCAAATGCATGCACACTGCAGATGAACTGAACTTCTAAAAATAGCAACTCAAAATGAACTTCAGTATCTTTTGCATGCAACCTAGAAATTGTTCAGTTGAACTGAAGTCAGAAACCCTAATTAGGCCGCACCAGTCAAACTTGTTTTGAAAAGTCAACTTTGACCCTTAAGGCATTTTTCCAGACTTAGCCAATTTTGATGAAAATTTGGATTGTAACCTTCACCGGAGCCTCTGTTCACACACTGATTCCAGATGACTAACAAGCTCGATTAACTGGCTGACGAGTGCATTGTAGAGTAGAACAAAAACTGATCAAAACACTCCTTGAGACTGTAGACCATAAAACTAAGAGCTGAAGGCTAAAAAATCCAAGCGCCCTTTTCAAAAGCTGCTCTTTTTCTTAGACTTAGCCAATTTTCTCTATCTTCATTGCGTACAAAGGGAAAGACGAATCCTCCATAACTTCTAACAGACAAAATTCCAGGACTGGATAACTGGATCATTGCGGAGCTGACTTCATTCCACACAACAATTCCAAGACAACATTTATTCAAATTCCAACATCTGAGGGTTGAAAAACAAGGGCGCCCTTTTCAAAAGGTGCTCTTTTCATCCCAAAGTTAGCCATTTTCTCAACATTTTCATCTTACGAAGGTAAACCAGATTCCCTCGTATCTCGCATTCAACAAACTTTCAGAACTGACGAATTGGTGCAACGTGAAGCTGAAACCAATCCGCAAAACAACTACAAAGGAACATCTCCCAAGAAAACATCATCTGAGAGGTGAAAAAGGAGGGCGCCTTTTTCAAAAGGTGCTCTTTTTCCTCCAAAGAGCCATTTCTGGAACTAACCAAAATAACACTAAAACTCCGACTGCAGGCTGTTGAGTCATCTTCTGATATGAAGGAGATAGGCAACATAAAGCTGAACATAACACGGACAAGCTGAATATCTAAGATCACCAAACATAAGGCATTAAAGGCCTCAAAAAGATGGGCGCCCTTGGGATAGACTGCTCATTTTTGCTTCTGGTGTTAGTCATTTTCTTGTTCTTCTCGTTTTCTGCTGTATCTCCCATAACTCGAGCAAAACAGGTCCGTTTGACAGGCTTGATAGCTTGTTGCGAAGCTGGTGAGATCCCAGACAAATGTTCCTGGAAGTGAGAAACCCTAAAAATAGGATCTGGGCCCCTAAAATCAAGGGAGCCTTTTTCAAAAAGTGCTCTTTGCTCCAGAGTTAGAAAAATTTGATGATTTTCCTTCAGATTTTGGATTTTCTCAAAACTCTCTAGTATTAGACTAACATGAAACTAACACAAGCTCCATATTTAAAAAGTCCAAAAATGACCTTCTGACATCACTTTAACAAGATTAAGACTCAATTAAGCAAAATGCCTTAGTGAAGCAAAAATTTTGGTTTGGGTACAACATAATTCATGTTAAAATTATCATGATGACTAATTTTTATGACCTCATATTAATATGCATTGTAATTGCCTCATATGTTAACAAATTGCATGCAAAATATTTGACAAAATGCCTCTCGAAAATATATTGATGCAGGAATAAATCCAATTCCGTTAAAACAGAATCACACACCGGTTCCATCATAGGCATTAGTTTTCATACCTCCTAATCAAAGATACTCCCAAACAAGAAAACTAAGAGATTTAACAAGACTATTCAGTCAACCTTACAATAATCAAAGCATCTGAGAAAACGAATTACATCATACTATACAAAAGCACAAAACATATTATAATTTTCAAGTCAACTAAATAAAAATCAATAGATACTTACTTGGGATGCTTAGCTTAATAAACAATTGAAAGAATCTAAATTTATAGTAGATGGAAGCCGCTTCCTGAAGATTTCATTCTTCTGGTTTCTCTTTTCTTTCCTGTATTTCTTCCCTTCTCCACTCTGCTGTATTTTCAAAATCTCCTTCAAAACATCCATTTTTTAGTTATATTTTCTAGAGAGCAATCCAGAAAGATTATGAAAATTCTTGTGCCCTTCTATTATTCTTTTGCCCTTCTTTTAAAGATTTCTTTTCCATTTTCCCATAACCGAATCTTGGAAATAAGATTTTTATATTTTTATCTATTTATTTTATTTTATATAACATATTTATCTGCTGTAAATGGTAAATAATACCATTTTAATTTTATTTGCAATTTAAATATATATATATATATATATATATATATATATATATTCAAAATAGTTAGCAAGGCAATATCATTTAATTTGTAAATAGAATTAATTATTCTAAACACCCACTCATCATCATTTATTTAATAAAATAAAATCTATAACTAAATTATAATTAATTCCTTTTGTTTCATTGCACTTTTATTCCATTACTAATTAATTTATTGAAACATTCTAAAATATGAATCATAAAATATGGGTCGTGACAAAAACCCTCACCTCTTCCATAGACTTGTTTTTCAGAGAAGTTCTATTACAATCAACAGTGCATACATCAAGCTTATACAATGTTCCATATCTAACACCTCCAATAATCACATAGCACCTCTAACGATCTTGCATCTTGCACAAGAAAATACTACCTGCACACTTGCCTCTATTAGTTTGCTCACATATAACAAATTTTGTGCTAATCTAGGGATATGCAACACACCATTGGGTGATCCCACAACACTAGTTTATAATTTTTGGTCAAACTGGACATTGAACTGATTTTTTTTACTAAATCTTCACTTCCAGGTACCTATAACTGCTAAACTATGAGGAATTTGAAAATGATGCAAACTAGTGATTTGTGACATTTTGTCTATAGATTCTAAATATTTAAAAAAAAAAAATTGAATTAGATTGCACTCCTTCGAAAATTATTTTTTTAAAGTAAACACCATTTTTAAAGAGTGATGTGTACTTGCTAACACAACTTTTTTTCTATGAAGGATAATTTTTTTTTTTTTAATTTAAATTCTTAACTACAAAATGTAGTTCATGCAATTGGTTTCATAGAATTTCATTAAATATTTTTTTCTTAATTAAGTTTTGAAGTCAAACTAGTTACAATTTAGACATAGGTTTACTTGCTAACACAACTTTTTTTGTATGTATCGAAATTCTTTTTTTTTTTGTTGGATCACGGACATCAATATCTAGTGCATAGATATTTTTCTTTTTTTTTATAATCTGCTAGTTTTCCACATGTACAGACCAGAGAACTTCATTTTTGGTGAAAACCCTATGTTTAATTAAACTAAAAAAATGCATAATAAAACCAAAATATATTAAAATTATATTCGATGGATAGCTCGTTCTGAGGACTACCATCATCCAGTCGGGTCTATGATGTTGCCTCAATTTTCATCTTCAACCCAAGCTTCAAAATAATTTTTTTTTGAAAAAAATTGGTGGAAGAGAGGGAGAAGGGAAAATAAAGTGGTTTCACTTGAACCCTCTTCAAGTGAAGGGGGTTCACTAGAAGGGGGTTCAAGCAAACCCCCCTTTTTCTTCCATTTCCCTTTATTTCATAAGAGAAACCCCGCCAAAAGGGGCTCACTCGAACCTATCTTCAAAAAGGGGTTCGCTCAAAGGGGGTTTGAGCGAACCCCCCTTTTTGGAGTTCGCTCGAATACCCCCCTTTGAGTGAACCCCTAAAAACCCTTTTTTTTGTTTTTGAGAGCGTTTTTGCAATTTTCCTTCCTCAATGTAATTATAAACCAATTTTGTGGGATCACCCCATTAATCCTTTTTGTTCTACCATCAATAAACCTGATTCTAATTTATCACAGCTAACAATATTTAAATATGAATCATCACCCAAGTACACCTTACCTCCATCAAATTCTTCATATTCAAAAAACCAATCTATATTGAAGGTTATATAAAAAGATGCACCTGAGTCAATTAACCATCCATCATTACCTACACGAGTTGCCAAAGCTATGATGAATGCATCACCATCTTCCTTCTCAAACTAAATCAAATATCTTCTTTTTCTTCTTCTTTTCTCCTTTACAGCCCTTAAGAATATGTCCAGGCTTACCACAATTCCAACAAATAACTTTGGACTTTCCAAGAGATTTGGATCTCCCCTTGGACTTGGATTTATCACGCTTCTCGTTCTTCTTGTCTTTTTCCTTAGGTCTTCCATGAATATTTAGGGCCTCCTTGGCACTAATGGATACCTTCCTCCTCATCTCTTTATAAAGCAAATAACCCATGACATCTTCAGTCTTCAATATAACAGAAGTACTCCCAATAGCCATAACAAGAGAATTTGAAGAATTAGGAAAATAACAAAGCAAAATCTGACATTTCTCCTCCTCATCCATTTTGACACCAACTGATGTCAATTAAGCCACCAACATATTAAATGCTTCTAGGTGATCTGTAATTCGTCCGCCCTCTTCCATTCTTAAGGAATACAATTTCTTCCTAAAGAAAATCTTGTTCACTAAAGGTTTCGCTTAATACATCTCACCAATTTTCTTCCATTGTTTCTATGCAAAGGTCTCTTCATGGACATTGATTAAAACAGAGTATTTCAAGCACACTTTTATTAGACCCTTGTATTTACGGTCTATAACATCATATTGAGCAACCAAAGTAGAATTTGTAGACCTTGAAACATTGTCATCAACAACATCCCATAGATCTTGATCTATCAATGGATCCTATATCTTTAGCTTCCACATTTCAAAATTATTTCCAGAAAATTTGTCCACCTCTATTCTCCCTAATGAACTTGGCATCTAAAAATTTTCGCAACAAGATCACAAAGTATCTTTTGCACAATCTCCCACTCAAATCCAGATTAGTTCAAAAAACCCAACAACCCATAAATGATACCAAAGGTGATCAGGCTCTGATACCACTTGTAAGGAAACTAAAGTAGCATAACAACTTCCTACACTAATCTTGAGAGGAGGATAATGCAAAACTTTATAGATCTTTACAACAGTTACATAAACTTAAAAATAAATAAATATATGTATCATGTATACCACAACATAGTGATTTACATGGGGAAAACCCTTTCGGTAGAAAAATCCCACACTCCAAAAGCTTCCCAATATATTATTCATAAGTCACAAAGATTATAATATACTTGAAAATCAAGCTTCTCATAGTAGTATCACCAACCATAGATCTAGAGGCAACATGACCACTATCAGACTCTCAGAATACATCATAATCTATAGTTGTAATACAACACCTGTTAGAATTCGGGAAGATTGTAGAAGTAAACATTAACAATTATATGCAAATTAAATAACCCAAAAATAACAATGAAGAATAACACAAAAGAGATCAACATAGAAATTTGGCGCGGTTCACCCAATATGGGCTACATCCATAGAAAATCAGCAACCCAATGATTTTATTATCCAATGTAAAACAGATTGAAATCTCGCGAATGTCATACCACAACATACATCCCATCCACTTATAGCAAGCCTTTTGGAAGCTTCTATAATTAGGGTTTTACAAAGTTGGTAAAAAAATTAACTATCGACCCCTTGACGTGTTAATGGGAAAACCTTGACGTGTCAGCGAGAAAACCTTAACGTGTTAACAAAAAAAATTAGAGGCTACACCCCTAAACACCTGTTGTCAGGGGCTACCACCCCTGAACCCTCGCTATGTGAGGATACGTTACAAGTGTACAATATTTGCATGATCAGTCGCCACATACCAACAATCTCCCACTTGGAGACTAATCCTAGACGACGCCGCTGCACTTGCAACTCCCACTGGATTATAGGTTTGGTTGGTTTCTTATATCCACCATTATCAGTTGTGAAGGCCAACGAAAATTGTTGATGAAATCGGTTTCTCCCATGTAACTTCCTTTGTGAACATATCTGCAGGATTCTCACTTGTGTGAATTTTCTCCAGCTTTAGTTGTCCATCCTCCAAAACTGACCGAATGAAGTGGTATTTGATTTGTATGTGCTTAGTTTTTGAATGCAGAGCTGAATTCTTAGCAAGATGAATGAAACTTTGGTTATCAGTGTACAAAGGGCTATCTTCTTTTCGTTTTCCCAATTCCTCCAGAAAATGTTGTAACCAAATCATCTCCTTGCTAGCTTTTGTAGCAACAACATATTCAGCTTCAATGGTTGAAAGCACAACAACCTTTTGTATTCTTGAAATCCAACTAAATACATTACCTCCTACAATAAAAACATATCCTATAGTACTCCTCCTTATATCAATATCACTTGCTAGATCAGAGTCAACATATCCTCTTAGAGTAGAATTTGTTCCTCCAAAACATAGTTTCTTTGAAGTAGTACCTCTCAAATATCAGAGAATCCATTTTACCACATTTCAATATTCTATTCTCGGATTGCTCATATACCTGCTTACAACTCCCACTGCATTTGCAATATCTATCCTTGTGCATACCATTGCATACATCAAACTACCAATTGTTGATGCATATGGTATCTTAGACATTTTTTCTTCCTCCTCTTGTGTCTTTGGACACATCTCCTTAGTCAACTTAAAATGACTAGGAAAAGGTGTACTAATTGTGTTTGCATTTTGCATGTTAAACCTTTTCAATACATTCTCTACATACTCACTTTGAGACAAAAAAATTCTTTTGTCCTATCCCATGTGATCCTCATACCAAGGATTTGTTTTTTTGCACCCAAATCCTTCATAGAAAATGAATTTTCTAATTTCTACTTAAGTTCATTAATATGTTGCATGTTAGATCTTGCAAAAAGCATGTCATCAACATAAAGTAGCAGGATAATATAGCTGCCATTACCCTATTTATTAAAATAAACACAATAATCAAAATGATATCTTTTGTAACCTTGTTCAACCATAAAACTATCAAAATTCAAATACCATTGCCCGGATGCTTGCCTCAGGCCATACAAAATCTTCTTTAACCTGCACACAAATTCCTCCTTACCCTTGACCTCATATCCATGTGGTTGTTGCATGTATATTTCCTCTTCCAAATCCCCATGGAGAAATATTGTTTTCACATCTAATTGTTCAAGATGCAAGTATTTCGCAGCCACAAGGCTTAGAATAATTCTAATAGAAGTCGTCTTTACAACTGGAGAAAAAATTTCATCAAAATCTATACCTTTTTTTTGTACAAAATATTTTACCACGAGTCTAGCCTTATATCTTTTCTTTCCTTCATCTTCTTCCTTCAACATATAAACCAATTTATTTGGAAATGCTCTTTTACCTACAGGAAATTGGACTAAGTCCTAAGTCTGATTTTGCAACAAGGAATCCATTTCCTCTTTCATGCCTAGCTCCCACTGCTTTTTGGTATCTACCTGCATTGCTTCTTCATAACCTTCAGGTTCACTAGAATTAGTTAATAATATGGAATATAATGATGGAGAAAATATTTCTAGAGGTCTAGTTATCCTTGTAGAACATCTAACTCTTGTAGGAGTCTATGGGATAACTTGTTGTTGAGCATCAGGTACCACTAGATTTTTATTTTCTGGAATCTCATCCAACACCACTTATTCCTTTTTGGCCTGTTCATGCTTATTTTCTTGTAGCTAATCCTTATACATGACCTTCTCATTGGATACGACATCTTTGCTCCTAATGATTTTATGATTTTTATAATCCCATAACCAATAACCAAATTCATCTACTCCATATCCAATGAATGTACATTTTTTAGACATAGCCTCAAGCTTGGTTCTATTTTCAATATCAACATGGACAAAAGCTTCACAACCATACGTTTTTAGAAATGAATAGTTTACCTTTTTACCCATCCATGCTTCCTCTGGAATGCCACCATCCAAAGGATTTGAAGGTCCCCTATTTATTAAATAAATAGTAGTATGTACAACATCTACCCAAAATTGTAAGGGTAGCCCAACATGCAATCTCAAGCTTCTTGCATGCTTCGTAATGGTCCTATTCATCCTCTCAGGCACACCATTCTCTTGTGGGGTTCCAAGAACCATTTTCTGCCTATGAATTCCATTGTATGAACAATTATTTTCAAATTATCTACTGCAATACTTGCCTCCATTATCGGATCTGAGACACTTCAACTTTTTTCCTGTCTTATTCTCAACCAAAGCTTTCCACTTTTTAAAAATTTCAAATACTTCTGATTTTTGTTTTAGAAAATACACCCATGTTTTCCTAGTTGCATTATCAATAAAAGTAACATAATAGAAAGAGCCACCAAGAGAAGATACCTGAGCTGGTTCCCATACATTTGAATGCACAAGCTCTAATTTCTCACTCTTCTTCTCTTTCCTAACTTTGAGAAATCAAACTCTTTTATGTTTTCCATAAACACAATTTTCGTAAAACTCCAAGTCAATCTGCTTCAGACCTAGTAGCAAATTTATGGAGTGAAGGATCTTCATCCCTTTCTCACTCATGTGCCTAAGTCTATGATGCCTCAATTCTATTTTTTTCCTTGTAGCAAGTGTTATAACTATCTCAGTAGCAACTATTTTTGTAGTAGCTAAGGTAGAATAAGTATTACCAGTACACAAATACAATGTTCCTACCTTTTCACCTTTAGCTACGACTAATGCACCTTAAGTGACCTTCTAGACTTTTTTTCTGAAAAGGTAACTGTGCAACCCTCACTACCCAGTTGTCCTATAGAAATTAAATTCCTTCTCAAATTTGGAAAATGTCTTTCCTCTTGTAGCAACCATTCATTTCCATTCTGCAACTTTATTTTTATCTTTCCTTTTCCAACAATATGATAGGGTTCATCATCACCCAAATATAACTATTCAAAATCACCTTTAACATAATCTACAAAATATTTCCTATGGGGTGTGACATGAAATGAAACCCCTGAATCTTTTACCCAATAATCATTAGCATTATCTAAACATAGAATTAAAGCATCCCACAATTTATTACTTGCAACATTAGCTTCCTTATTGTCATCACGTTGTCTATCTCCTTGTTTTCCCTTTCGAGACCAACAATCCTTCTTCAAGTTTTTGGATTTCCATAGAGCCAACAATCCATTTTTCCTCTAGATTTAGATCTATCTTTCTTTGACTTCCCACAATTTGTTGGACTTTTTCCTCTCTCCTTTTTTCTTCCCCTATTCTCTACAATCAAAGCATTACCCGATGTTGAACTCTCACCTGTGCTTTTCCATCGCATTTCTTCGCTAAGGATAACACCAACAACATCATCAAATTTCAATGTATTTTAACCAGAGACAAAGTTACTTACAACCATTACCAAGCTATTCCAGCTTTTTGGCAAAGAAAATAAAACCAAGAGAGCCCTCACCTCTTCATCAAAATTCAATTTTACAAAATTTAGTTGACTGGTAATCATATTAAACTCATTTAAATGATCTATCACATATCCATATTCAATCATTTTTAGATTAAACAAATGCTTCGTGAGAAATACTTTATTTGAGGCTGAGGGTTTTTCATACAATTTAGCCAAAGCTTCCATCACATTATCTGTTGTCTTTGCTTCTGTTATATTGAATGCCACAAATGGTGCTAGGCACAACCAAATGGTTCCCAATGCCTTTTTATCCAGAATCTCCCATTCTTCATTGGACATCATAGCATCTTTATTTGCTTTTCCTTGCAATGGCTGCCATAGATCCTTTTGATACAAATAATCTTCCATCTGTATCTTCCATAATTGATAATTTAGGCCGTTGAACTTTTCAACCTTGAATTTTCCTTCTTCCATTGATCTTGGGGCACTCAAATCTAGAGGTTTCTTGCCAATCAACCGAAATACACATGGCTCTGATATCAATTGTTATGATTCAGGAAGATTGGAGCAATAAACATTAAAAATTATATGCAAATTAAATAACCCAAAAATAACAATGAAGAATAACACAAAAGAGATCAACACATAAATTTAGAATGGTTCACCCAATATGGGCTACATCCACAAAAATTCAGCCACCCAATGATTTTATTATCCAGTGTAAAACAAATTACAATAGATCGTGAATGTCATACCGCAACATACATCCCAGCCGCTTATTACAAGCCTTTTAGAAACTTCTAGAATTAGGGTTTTACAAAGTTGGTTAAAAACAACTATTGACCCCTTGACGTGTTAACAGGAAAACCTTGACGTGTTAGCGGGAAAACCTTGGTATGTTAACGAAAAAATATTTCGAGGGATACGCCCCTGAACCCTCGTGTCAGGGGTTGTCGCCCTTGAACCCCCAAACCCTGATGAGGATACGTTATGAGTGTACAATATTTGCATGATTAGTCACCACATATCAACAATCTCCCACTTGGAGACTGATTAGGCTCCACACTAAACAACACCCTCATAAAATAAGGCTTCCTTCTAGGGCAAGTCAAGCCAACAAAATATCTATTGTTAGATTTGAGACCTAATCATGAATAGTCCAAATTTACAATAATTATTTATATACAAAAAATTTGGCTTTCGGGGGTGCTGTCCTAGAGCCCCCACTAGGCATGTGGCTCTCAAACCCCTCGTGGAGAGGGGGTTAACACCCCCACGCTCTCTCATGCTTACTTATCAACTATAAACCTTATGTAATAGGAAGGTTGAGACGCATTTTCCCAACAATTATGCCTATTTTGCATATGTCTTAATTTGATGTATTGGTGATGGTATGGTTGTTTTATCTTTCTGAGTTGAAAAAATTAATTAAATCTTATGTGTGTTCTAAATTTAAGTGAGATTTTTTCTCGGATTTGCGCATGCTTGATGGCATTATGATTTGATGAGATCTAAAAATCATATGGTTAAATTCATTTCCCTAGAAGATTACATCATTGTTAACAACAATTGTGTGAACATCTAGTTGCTTAATAATGGTTTCTAAGATTTTGTTTAAACGTTCAAAATTGTTTGATATAAGGGATCATATCATTGTCTGTTTAGTTTAGAATTTATTCAATTCTTCCTCATTACTTTAAATATTTTGAATTTTTTCTTTTAGAATCAATCTGAAATCATTGAAAAGAGCATTTAATTGGTAAATCTACATTGTAAAATCTAAATGTGTAATTCATTGTTTGAACATTAATCTATCATTGCATGTCAAAAAATTCATTTCAAAAAAGTATAATTTCCCAAGCCCCTTATTGAAACACATTAACAACGACCACTTTGTTGTCCCACACAGTCAAGACCTGTAGAAAGGAATCTTGGAGTAGATTTCTACTTTTCAAGAGGAACAATAACTTGTTATTGTTTAGCAAGTTGTGAGTGTTAACACCACCCTCAACAATATTCTCAAGTGAATTCAAGTATCATATTATCCAATCTAGACCATAGTGCCTTGGACATGAGTAATTTGGTCATCTAAGGTTCCCAAGTGTAATAATTGTGTGGTATAAGGTGCTCATAAGAAAGTTTTCTAGCATGTGTATGTTTAGTTTTGAATTTTATAAAGTAACTAATATTAGTTTGAGTGTTTTTTTAATTTTTAAAGGTATTGCAAGAGGGACATTTACCCCCCACAACAAGAAAAATCACATCCTTTGGCAAATTTGATAGCTAAAAATAAAAAATAAGAGTTCACTTTAGATTTACTCTTTATGTACTTGATATTTTTTTTGAAAAAGTAGGTCTAAGAACTATGTTGAACTCTAAATTAGTTTTCCAACACTGCAAGAATTATAAAAAATAGAGATCTAATTTAAAAGTTGTAAGATCAGAAGGAAAAATAAGTAGATCTAACTTTAATGGGCAATAAAACTCAATAACATAAAACTATGGAGAAAATACTTTAGCACCACTAGAAAGTACTCAAAAATATCTTATCGAGGATATCTTATTTGCAAAAAAGTTGAGTTTGTATGCCCAAATTATCCCTAATTCCATAAAATTTCTCTTTTGTGGCAAAAAATAGATTAGGGGCTAAAAAAAGGCCCATAATCGCCTAGGTGTTAGGTTTAGCCACTGGTCACTAGACATTAGCATTTGGTCACTAAACATTAGCACTTGGTCACGAATGTGACTACAAGGTAAGGGCTATAGTGGGATTAGGCAATGGAATAATGTGAAGTGATCGTGGTGACAATGATCAAATGGTCATCAAGCAACAAGTAGGTGGTGTTAGAAACCTGTAAAAAAATCAGCCGCTATAAAGTTTAAACTCACCTAAAAACCATAAATATTGCTAGAAAATGTAAAAAAAATCACTGCATCAATTTTTGGTATTAAAAAATTTCATAAGAGCACCAAATAAATTACGTAGTGTTGTACCCCAAATTAAAAATTTTGCTACACTTAGGCATTTTGAAGAAATGAGTAAAATTCTTGTCAAAACTGTCAAAAAAGGTCAAAATTGGGGTTTACATGTCTTGCATGAGGGGAAAAAACCTGAAATTTTTCAAATCTGACGATCTAGGTTTGCTCAGAGTGACCAAGTCTACAAAACCCAGATCTCAGTTTTTCAACCCTACTTTTTAGGAAAATTGCTATTTTTAAAAAACTTTCTAAAAATAGAAACTTTTTTTGGGTTTCTTTTGAAATGAATGTTGGCAAAATTTTCTAAAAATATAAAATTTCTAAAAATAGAAAGTTTGGCTTCTAGGGTTCAAACTAATTTTAATTGGTCAAAAATACTTCCTCATCAGGCTAGTGTAGCCAGAATCACAAAACAATCAGTTTTGCCCTAGTGGGTCTATTATGCTTTTTTTAATTTCAGAAAGCATTTCAGGAGCTCTGAAGCCATTAATGGAGGTCAGTCAGCTGCCAGGTGTTAGATTCAAACATTCAAGCACTGAAAAAAAGATGAGAAACGGTGGATGTGCATGCAGATCGAAGAACAGAGAAAGGAAGCTGTGAAAGTTGAAAAATGCAAAATTTTGGCTAACACTGGAGACTCCAGGCACCCTAGCTCAGTCTAGGCGCCTAAACCTTCATGCCTTAGAAAAAATTTCATCTCCAATAAGCAAGGCAGAGACAAGCATGTCAAACGAAGGAAGAAGTTGAAATCTGCAAAATAAAAACTAACTCTGCCAACTCTAGGCACCTTAGAAGGAGATAGACGCCCAACTTTTCAAGGCATCAAATGATGAAATTAGGGTTTGTGCTCCAAAAAAATCTTGCTCAGATTCTTCTCAGCTCCGCAATGAGTCTAACAATGTAGTCATCAGATCAACTAATCATCTAGAATTTGAGGTCAAACAGAGAGGTCACAACCAAGAGATAAAATGCAAACCATGAAAATTTAACGAAAAATATTCTAAGCCTGGGAACTCTAGGCGCCCTAGTCAGGTGGCCAGGGGTGCCTAGCCTTTTGGAGCACTAAATCTAGTAGTTAGGGTTTGCAAATGTGCTCAATCTCTTCATAATTCTATTAGCTTCGCAGTGGATGTCTTCGTCAGATCATCAAACTTGTCAATCACCGGAAAATCCAGATCAAGTTGAAGGTATAACATGAAGGTTCAAGTTTGATGAATGAAAATCAAGCAAAAAATGGCTAAGTCTGAAGGAGTTGGGCACCCCAAAAGGAGATAGGCACCCAAGATTTTGAGGGCCAAAATGGATGAATTTGCAGACAAAGCCTCCAGGATGACTTCTTCAGATTTGAAGTAGCTCTCTAATGCAATCATCAACACGTTCGTCGGAGTTGATAATCATCAGACATCGAAGGCGAAAACATAAGGAAAAACATGAGAAAAATGACAAGAAGTCAAAAGTAAGGTGAAAAAAATAGAAAATAATCTAACTCTGGAGGAGTTGGGTGTCCCAACTAGCCTGGGGCGCCAAGCTTTTGACCCCCAAAATTCAACTTTTAGGAGATGCAGCTCCCAGGAGACCCCCATCAAAATCTTCTCAGCTATCCAGTGAATTTGATAGTCAGTCGATTGGATCAATCTAGCTCCAAGAATCAAGAATTCATCAGAAGATCAAAGGGAAACAAGTAAAACTTGGAGAAAATAAAAATGGCTAACACTGGTAATGGTGGGCGCCCCAGGAGGAGATAGGCACCCATGATTTTGAAGGTCAAAATGAAGTTTTTAGCCAAAGTTTCCTCCAAAAAAATCTCTCCAAATTCGATCAAGCTCTTTGAGGAATCATTCAACTTGTCAATCAGATCAATCTAGAAGCCACAAATCAAATCCCAACTAGGGTCTAAAATAAAGAAAAAGCTGAAACTCAAAGAAAAATGGTTGTCTGAAGAAGATAGGCGACTCCAGCCAAGAAGGGCACCCAAGAAGCTATGCCTTAGCCAATTTTTTTTCAAATTTTCATGAAGAAGATAAAATGTCCAAGTTCAATGCACAAGCTCAGGCTAGGGTTTGAAGGACTTAAAGCAAAAGAAAGTAAAATTTCTCAAGCCTAAAACTTATTTAAGATGTCTTTGCCTTCCATTTCTTCATAATTTTTGTAGGTGGTGTCCAAGGGAGAGAAGAGCAAACATAAATAATTTTTCTTTTCAAGATTCAAGAGCCAAAGCTTGCTGATTATTCTAAGTTCTTCATAAATTTCAGACCAACAAATAAAGAAGCTCTCTTCTTCATTTTTTTTTCATCCAAAACATCAATTCTTTGAAGGAGGTCAAGGTTTTCAATTTTCAACAATCTAGGTCTTCTCAGTTCATGATTCTGAACAATTTTGAAGAAATTTTTCAAGTTGTAGTAGCTGCTTTTTTTGATGCATGTCCAAGGAACCATCAAAATTTTCAAAACTTGATCGTCTAGGTCCTTCTAAAACATACTTCTCAACAAAATCCAGGTCTCAAGTTTTTCAGGAAAATTTTTAGAATCTAGGGTTTTTTGCTTTTTCAATTAGCCTTCAATATTTTTAACATCTGATCAACTGGGTTCATCCAAAATGTGCTTCTGAACAAAACCCAGGTGCCAGCTATTTTCAAGAGAATATGAAGAAATTAGGGTTTGCTGCTTTTTCATTCTAAACTCAAAATTTTCAAAAACGGGTGATTTCGGTCTTCTTGTAATGGAATTTTGAACAAAACCCATATCTTAGAAAATTTTTGAAAAAAATTCATCCGTTTGAAGAAGAGAAAAACCAACAAGCTAAATTTAGAAAGTTGTGCAAAACTTGTCTGAATATAGGTGAGTTTACAGTCAATCTTCAAGGTGTTCAGTATGGAGTACACTCCCATCGAGTTCAAGACCAAATCAACACTATATCATGACTTCATCAAAATAGCTGAGACTGATTTGCACCATATCAAACCCGTATTCAACTTGCAATCATTGGAAAATGCAGGAAACATTGCAGTCAAACACCTTGGTCACTCCAAACTACTTGTAGCAGCATCCATTCCTATTTTAGTGCAAAGTTTGGAGTTTGTAATTGCTTGCATCGAGCATTACAATCCAGCGACTTGGGAGATTCGGTTAGTAGATGGTAGAGTGATTTGTAGCCTGAAACCATACATGATTGAAAAATGCTTCTCAATACCACTTGGTCTAAAAGTGTAACTATCTCCAAGGAAGAATGTGAAAGGGTATGGGACATGCATAAAGAGAAATACAACAAGAAAGTTGCACAAAAGTGGATGAAAGAAAAACATAAGACTCTGCCAAAGAACATCAGGTGAGGGGAATTCAAAGATGAAATTTCTATAATAATCACCCTGCTCAACCGAATTACTGGTCAAGAGGATGCTACAAAATTCCAGCCCTAGATGTTCTATGTTATACCTCATATCACGAAGAAGACAAAATTCTATGGTTGTTCAAATTTAATCAGTGATAGCCTCCATCAACAAATAACCAAACACTTCCAAATTCATGAGTTCCATATGATCTCCTACCTTGTTTGCCTAGTGGCCTTCCAAGGAAAATTCAAAGGGTTGAATACTGTGGAGTCTCTAAATGTGCAACACGTCTATAATTACTACCCTTAGCTAGAGTTCACAGAGTCATCACACCATTACAAAAGGGTAAACGAGGCTTTCCTGATGCATACAGTGCAAGACCTGGATAATGAGTTTCACGTACACATTTTATCAACTACCAGGGTAGCAATGGCAGAGTAGGAAGATTGGTTTATTCAGTTTCCTACCTTCACCTACATTAGAGTCTACGGCTTCTCCAGTACTGCACTCATGTTGTTGAGGTACCCATTAGATGAGGTTGTTTTTATGGAATTCCTAAGACAAGCATATGATGTCCACACTATTTTGTAGAATAGAAAGAATCCTGCCTTCAGTTTTCCATTTGGGTTGGGAATTTACACATGCAGATCAACAATAGATGCCAAATTCATGGGTGATGAGTTGGCTAAATTTGGTCTCAATCCATACAGCGAGAGACGATCATATGACCCTCATGGTGTCTTCGCATCCCGACTTGAGAAGAACTATGCTCATGTGCCCACACTTGAATATTTTTTGGGGCAATTGCAGAGATGAGTTTGAGGTACGAAGGCGTAGTTACAACAGAATCACTCTACATCAAATGAAAGATTGCTTGTCAAAGGATATTGAGGGACTTTCAGATGATGATGGAGATGTACTTCTCCCAATGTACACTCAAAAACAAATTGAGCAAGAACCTCTTCCACAAGTCAACTAGGCCAACAAAGAAAACATCTCAGTGGAAAAGGACACACCAAGTCATTGAGTACAACAAGACTTTCTTGGTCCTCAAGAGGAAGAAATCCATTCCAATAGTAGAGCCACCAAGAATGTAGTTATCACTTCCCTCTTCCTCCAGAGCACATCCAAAGATGAAGGGTATAAGTTAGTCTCAGGAGGGTATAAAGGGCAACAGATCAACAAAGAACGTAAGAAGGTTGGACTTCTCAAATATAGTCATATAGGACTAGCCAACAGTTGAAACAAAATCTCCTCCAGAAGAATCTGTACCTCAAAAGGAAACAAAAGATGTGCCTTTAACATATGATTCTCCATTATTGCTAAGGTCTTCGCCAATTCACAAATTGATCTAGAGGATGAAGAAGATGGAGTTGCAGTTGAACCTCCCAAGGAAGTTAGTTGAGATACCACATCTTGGCTTGAGAGCTCCTTGGGAAGGAACAGAAGAAGACCTTCATATCAGTTGAATTTTGATGATCTTGACAACATTTATCAAGAGGCGCCTAAAAAGAAAGCAAAGAAACAAGTTCACTTTGAGAGAAATCCTGATGGTGAGATGATCATGGGGACTGCTACACCACCTGAAGATAGAAACAAAGATGAAGTGGATGTGGATGATTTCATAATGGTTAAAGCCAATCTTGGCAAGAACACCAGGCATGCAGATGCTAGTTTGTTCAAAGTTGCATCTAAAACTCTTCAAGAAAGAGTGTTGAAAGATGGAGAAGATAAGGCAAACCTCAAGGCTAAATTTTGGAAATTCAAGTACATTTCTAATCTTGTTCATGGCACTTCACAAGCTATTTAGTTGTTGCCACAGGTTCTAGAGACACTAGTTGATCATCAACAGTTGAGGTAGTTGGTAATATGTGGGAAGCAAACTTGAATGGATTGAAGGATTCATCATCAGAGGAAAAGAAATCTTGGCACAGATGTTTCAACTACGGAATAATGCTCACATGAATTATGCCAAGGGATTCAAGGATTTGAACAATCAATGGCAGAGGTGAAACCTAGGCACGAAATCATTATTGCAGATTTAGATACAACTTATGGCTCAATGGTTTCAAGAGAACACAAGAGGAAAATCCTTGCATGGAGAGAGCGTCACATCTTCAAGGTGAGAACCTATGAGAGGATATCTAAGGAGTTTATTGCATACAGACAAAGGGTGATTGAGGCTCTTCTGTTCATAAGTGATTTTGTTGCAAATATCCCTTCTCGGTATACTCATGATGATGGTTCCTACATTGGACTTGACGAAGTGAAAGCCCAGTTCCAAAATGTTGTCCATGGTAGTGATGACAACAATTCATTTTATGGAAGGATGAGTCAAATTTCCACGATGTCAGCGAGGTTCGAGAAAGTGGCCAATGAGGTTGAAGATCTTTTGAGATCAATTGCAGATGGCGAAGAAATCCTAGAAAAGCAAAAATTTGCTATAGATAGTATTGATGCACTTGACAGAGACATAGTTTCCAACTTTTTGGTGGATGTGATTGAGATTTAAAGCAACAATCATCTAGAAGCTTTCTTTCAGCTTCTTTCTATTCTCATCTCAATTCTTATCTACTCTTTGAAGAAGAGAAAGAAAACAAAATGTAATAGTTGGCATTACTTGTTTTCATGCTTTCTTAGGTGGTTAGATGCTTATCTTCTTTAGTTTTAGAAATAAAGCGCTTGCATGTTGGCAAGTTGAGTTGTAAAAGCAAGGGGATTGTAGGGTTCCCTACCTCTTGCTTGTCTATAAATAAGAGCATTTACTCATTGTTTTCTTTAACCATACTTGTGATAACAAATTGCTGAGCCTATTTTGCCTGCAAATTGTTGTTGTTTAGTAGATGTTCACTTTGTGTAAGAAAAAGTTTGCAAGTCTCTTTTAGCTAAATTTCTTGTTTAGTGCATGTATCTCGTGTAATCTTTGTTCTTGAGATTTGAGAAATAAAGTCTTGTGCCTATTTTTCCCTAATATAATGTCTCAAATTTTTGTTTATTGTGTTATGCTTATGTGACCTCCATTTCAACTTGCATTGAAAGTAAGTAGATGCATGTTGGAAGAAGAGTTTATCTAAGTATTTTATCAGAGAATCAAACTTTTTCCATTCTAATTCTCTTGCTCTGCATTTACTTAATCAATTAGAAACGTCATTAGAGTAGGCTAGTCATAGTTGAAATTCCAAAACAAAAAATCTCAGCTACGATGCTTGATTTTTATAACCTTGTGCTCTTAGCTGAACCAAAAAGATAGGAAAATTAGTTTTAATTTACTTTCTAGAACATCATCAAAGAGGGAGATTCCCCTCCTAATTCGAAGAGAAATTTATTTGTGCATAGCTGTCTGTTTCTAATTCGCATTCCAGAGGTGTGAATTAAAACGCCAACACGTAGTCCTATACATGAATGTCATAATTATTGTACAATAATGTAAGATTGTCATACATCTTGTACAAATCTGCAAAACTATACAATTTTTTCTTATGCAAATATTAATCACAAAAATAATTGCCTAAATTTTTTCCTATTTAAATTTCAACGAATTTATAGTCAATCTTAGGGTTTTTTAGGTGTTCTAAGTGTAATGATGAGACTTATTTTTCTCTAAGATGCAAATATCTCAAAGAAAGATAGAAAGTTATAGATTTGGAGCTCTGATGCAATGTTGGAGTTGATATTTAAACCCCATAGCTCCCAAAGATCACCCGCGTGCTCAAACCATTTATTAAAAAAGAAAGAAAAATAATTGATTTTCTATGAAAACCTTGAGGATTATATTGATCTAATAATGAATGAATAGATCATATACAATCAATTACCCTTGAAAAGGATAGATAAACCTTAGATGAGGATTTAGATCGTGAAATATGTTCTAATCCTATGACTTGAGACAAAAAATCATATGATCTAAGTAATCTTAGGTAAACTAGTGTAGAAATAGACCTATTAATTAAGTAGGTATTACCTTTTTACTCTATCATTGAGATGGTGGTAAGAAATCATGTTTTAGTTGTTTGATTGAAATTTCATAGGTACACACATTTTTAGATTAAAGACAAAGAAAGAGTGAAAGAAGTGTGTCAGTTTGCAAAATTGTTTGAAGAAGATAATACATACCTAACCTCTCTTCTTGGTGATTTTTTCCCCACAAGGGTTTAAACATTTAACTTTATATAATGTTTTATTGATTTCTTTTGTTTTCGGTTTCAATTTCTAAATCCATTAGTGGTATTCTACAATTAAACACACTTAATTTAATTGTAATTCATGAAAAATCATACTTAATTTCAAATTTGCACACTTAGTTTAATATTTTCATATTGTATTAGTTTACCTTTTATTCACAATTTATTGTCATCTTTGAATCATAATTTATGTTTGTTTCTGTAAGGTTCTATATTGTCACCTTCATGAGTTAAGATTGGAACTTTTGATTTTATTGTGGCACCTTTTGATATCGAAGCGATAACACTTGAGCATAGTTTAGAGATATCATACATCTTGATCTTTCTTCTCTCATATTTCTTTTAGGAATGGAAATATATCCAACATATTTCTTCTCAAGGGGAGAAATGTTCTTTGATGATCATGTACTATTTTCAACATTCAATGTTGAACATCTACCATTAATCCAGGAGATTACTTGAAGGGGGGTTGCATGGTCTCTCTTCATTCTCTATTGATGCAGGTTTGTCCTACATGTTTTCTCATTCATATCTTTTGGGGGTTTCTATTATTGTACATGAGTACCTAATCAGAGCTAATTGTTGGGACCCATTTAATATTTCACATTTCTCCTAAGTTGCACTTAAAGAGGGTGTTGGTGTAATTATTTAACTACATCTTATCATACAAATTTATTTAAGTAATTTTTTTTTATTACTTACGTAGGGTAGGATAAATGAGTACATATCATTTCATTTTTTCATGAGATTTTACTTTTTCCTTTATCTTTTTATATTTATATATTTAGTAAAAACAATAATTGTTTTTCAATTTTCTACCTCTTCCTCATCTACATATGATTTGGAATCTTGTTCACATTTCTCCTAAGTTGCACTTAAAGAGGGTGTTGGTGTAATTATTTAACTACATCTTATCATATAAATTTATTTAAGTAATTTATTTTTATTACATACGTAGGGTAGGATAAATGAGTACATATCATTTCATTCTTTCATGAGATTTTACTTTTTACTTTTATCTTTTTATATTTAGATATTTAGTAAAAACAATAATTGTTTTTCAATTTTCTACCTCTCCCTCATCCACATATGATTTGGAATCTCGGAGTTGTAACTCTTTCCTTCCATTGAATAAATAATTTTATATCAATCTTTCTACACTCTTGATAATAGATTTTAACTAATATTTACATTCTCACTATCTGTATGTTTACATCTAACTTTTTAATCTCATATAATCACCTGATGTAAACTTCAAATTTTCATTAAATCTTATACTAAATACCCTTATTTATTATATTTATTTTCTATACTTAATATTTAATTTAAAAATATATTGATCTACACAATCAATTTGTATTTATATATTTACAACTTAATTAATTAACTTAATTTTTTTCAATTTATTTTACACTGTTATTTAGTATTATTAATTATTAACTTTAATAATACTCAATAATTGTAATAATTAGAATATTTATATTGTTGAAAACAATTTCAAGAAATTGAAGACCTAAATTTTATCTCGACAAACACAATTAGCTTAAAAATGTTCTACTCTATCTAAACATTAAAATGCACATTTGATCGTTAATTAATTAAAATTAAAATAAACATATTTTTTATTTTAATACTCAATAATTGTAATAATTAGAATATTTATATTGTTGAAAACAATTTCATATTTTTTATTTTTAATTAATTAATAAATACGGTCAAATAGACGCGCCCGAAATTGCAGGTTTTCTAGGGACTCGGATCCGCCTCATGGAAATTGGCTTGGAAGCCGTACCCGCCTAATTGCTTCTGAGTTGTAACTTGTTATGATCTCCCGTTTGACTTCTTGGTTCAACTATATTTTCTTTTATTTTAAATTTAAGTTTCCAATCACCGTATAAAAACATATTAATTTAAACCATTAGATACTTCTTTGACAGTGCGGTACAATATTTTCTTTGAAAACCGAAACCAATCCGCTCCAAAAATTTTACAATGATCGGTGGAATCTTCCACTAGTACTCATTTTGGTTATCTACTTCGATGAAGTGAAGGGGCCTACCCTGCAATGGCCTCCTACATGCTGCTGAGAAACGAAGAGGAAGAAATAATTGAATGTGCTGATAGAACTGACTCTTCCACAGTTGAAAATCGTTCGTCCGAAAATGAAGCTCAACCGCTTAAAGGAGAAGCCGTGCTCACAGAAGCTAAGGAGAGACTTAAATCGCTCGACGTTTTCCGGGGCTTAACAGTAGCTGTATGATCTAATATTCTACTACCCGTTGTTTTTTCAATTGTACATTTTGAATATTTACTTGAGATAGAGGTAGGGTTTTCATGCATTGCGATCATAGTATTTGAAACGAATTCAGTCAAAATGATTCTGATAGGTGGCGAGGAAAATTTATTTGAAGCAACGTTTTAGAGCAATTAGCAATAGTGATTCTTGCTGAGTATTTAAGGCTGTATTCGTTGTGGTCCTGAAATTGAACTTTACACTGCGAGATTCATTGTTTTCTTAAAGATACTTTCATTAAAGCCAATAATTAAACATAGCTTTCAAACCAAGTGAGTGCATTATTTGGCAATTTCAATCTAGCAAAGGGAATTCGCTGCTCTTCACTTATACTATGTGGTCTGAAATATACCTCAAGCTGAGGCAACTAATGATCAAGTTTCTCAGCATTTACGTCACCTTCATATGGTGAAGTTGAGAGGTTGATTTCAAGGTGCTAGGCTGTTGCAGGTCTCCTCCTCTTTGTTATTTGGCTGCTCTTTTCTCAGCCCCTCTTTTGCTTTGGAATGTTGTATAGAAACTCCTAATTTTCCCACGAGGTGTTCAATAATCTTCTTCAACCTGTCAAGCTTTAGATTGAGAAATAATTGCCACATGATACATCTTCTTGGAATTTGATAAGTCTTGTTTCATCACCTTAAGGCTTTAACACTTTTTACTTGACCACAGTTCTCACTTCTCTGTTCCACTTTGTGGTCCATATCTCTGGATGCAAGGGAACCAAACAGCTTCTCCGCTTGAACCAATCCGTTCCAGTCGGGTGCATCAATATGCAAAGCCCGATCACCCCACAAGAAAGTCAAGGAACATAGCTTCTCTACCATCAATCTGATCCCTAATTTGTATAGGTATTTTATAACTAAATGGGTACCATAATTGTTATCTTTCTTATCTATTTGCTGTTCTTTCTGTGTTTGCTTAAGAAAACAATCGATATACATTCTAGAAATAAGTTGTTGAAGTGCTGAAACTGAGGTAGAAGTTGTATTCATGAACTGAAATAAAATAAGAATTGCAACACGCAAAAAACTAGGCTCAACTGTAACTACTAATTAGCGCATATACTCAGGAGCACAATCATCAATAATGGAAATGTATTTTCCTCATGTGTTTTTCTTAAGTTCCATTCTTATTGAAACAACACACTAAGGTTTCAAAATAATACCAAAACAGTTCTATGGCTGGAAGCAACATTAAATTTCCTTTTGTGCAACTTGTTAGCATGCTCTAATATGCTTCCATTCATTGCAGAGCAGCAGAACAATACTCTAACCCCTTTAATGCTACCATCAACACTAGACACTTTTAATCTCAAAACAGCAATCATGCAACATAAGAGAATGCCTATTTCTCAACTTGTATGAGGATTAATTAAACATACATTAGCTGTTATAAACAAGAACTATGCTTGAAAATAACTGAATATAACAATTAGATGCTTTGTTAAGTGTTTGAGTAGTAGTAGTATTTACATATAATTTAAATAAGCAGGTAATGAATCAACCATAACAAGAAAGAGATGAACACATGAATCTAGTTTGGAGAAATCTGATGTGGGTAAAATGCTTCCCCATCTCCTCTAGCCATATGAAGATTTACAAGCTTGGTGCCTTCAAAATGGCCAAATATGATACCAAAAACATCAACAACAGCCGTACACTTGCAAATGCAGTGGCATACTTGCTATACAAACATGCTAGGCTACTGCTCTCATCCAAACATACTTAGACTAACATGCTAGACTACTGCAGATTTATAAGAAAGGACGAGAAATGTGTTGAAGAGAGGACACAAACAGTCTCCCATACAAAGAGGCAGAAAGAGAACCAATTAATCTCCCCTTTGTTAGTTTGGTTTTTGGTATTTTGAATGTAAATGTGATGCAGAGCAGGGAGGCAACTTCCAACAGTCACAATTTAGTCAAATTTAATCAATCTTACTGCCTTTAAAACCCTAACTTAATAGCTTCTCACAATTTCTCAAATCTGGCTAGTAGCACTTCAACTAGTGAAATCCCACCATATCTTTCAACAGAAATCTCAAAACCCCAAATCAATCACTATTCCAGGCACCCATTTTCCTCTACCTTAACATATCCAATTTAGACATACACTTGTTTTGGAACATACCTTCTTAAAAATTGCTGCTACGTTGCCCCTGAACCCCCAAATAGGCCACTTTTCCAAAGCAACATTAAGAAATCCTTCACTCAAACCTCCGAACTCTTTTCCAATGCTCTCAATAGGATACAAATGGACTAAATCCACAATTTTTAGCAGTGGGAACAATCACAAATTCATCAAATCTCAAAATCTCATATAAAACCCTATTTAGGCCTACTTCCAATGAGGGTTTATTGAAACTACACATTCCAGGCCTCTACTTTGCCAACCAACTCCTCAAACACTTCAAATATGACCTGCACAAGCTATACCAACCTTTACATGACCAATTCCACAAGCCTTTATACAAACCCTACATCCAAAGCATCACTTTTCACCAAAATCTTGAAAAATTACAACTAGGGCAGCATCCTAACTTCTACAAATTGCCTTCCTTGCTCTTGGGAATTACATGAGCTCAAATTGTGCCATTCCACCAAGCTATTACAGGATTCACTGGGTGGAATGGCCTAAAACTCCATTTTACACTATCAAACCCTTAAAATCTGAGTTTTCTGGCAGTCAACAAAAAAAGTGTGATAAAAATCCCGAATCTTAATGAAAATCTATGAAAAAAAAACCAAAAGGGAGTTAAATCAATCCTCCATCAATCCAAGTGCATAAATGATCTTCTACAGGTCGTACAAGGCCGTACTATACGTATGGAGCAGCAGATTACTTTGTGAAAACGCAAGAAAACAGTAATTTCAATATTCCAAATTCAAATTTACAATGGCCAATCTCTCTCCCAACATTCCACAAGGCTTTTTGAAGCATTACAAAGATGACCATTCAATTTTCAACAGTTTCCCACCGAACAAAACCAACTAAACTCTTCAACTTCCTCTTTTTGCATTTTTGCAACATTGCAATATGACAACTTTTCCTAGATTTTGCAACATTAGCAACATTGTCCCTAAATGACTCAAATTAAATGAAAAATGGTCTATTATGACCTTATTAGACCAACTAAACTAAAAACACCCTAAAACCAAACTCAAGACCATCACATGACCTTATTTACATAAGTTGTTTTGGTGCCCCTGCAGCATACACCCGGCCAGAAAAAGATCTTAAGTCCCTTTGAGGATTGCATTGCTGTAGATCGGGCTTGATCACTTCACCTTCTTGTGCTCCAAATGCTCCTTTATCTGGTAATCCTTTCCATTGGGTTAAATACTGAAGATTTGCATTGTGCTTTGCATTTGTAGACTCCTTACCACCTAGAAATTGTTCCATCTTCACGAGCTGACCTGTTGTATTCCCTTTTATCGTTCCCTTATCATAAATTGTTGTAGAACTTGCTTGAACACCTGCAAATATACCACTGCCAACTTTGTTTTGAACTGCTCTCTGCTTTACTCTTGTTACACACTTGAAATCACCTACATGTTCTTGGCATTCACCTTGTTTCATTCCATCCTTTGCCTTCATTTCTTCTTTCAGATTCGCTGCCCCTAATGCCACTATCTTATCAGGCTCCCAAACCTCTGTACCATCAAGTTTACCAACCTTTGTCTTGACGAAATTTAATTGCCCATTAGCCTCTTTTACAATCATTGAACAAAACACTGTCCCTACCATAATCTCAACATGCTTTTCTAATCCATCTCGCACTTCCACAATCAATTCATCCTTGAACTTCTCTTCATCTGTTTTTAACACCAAATCATCTTCTTTTCCCTCATACATTGAAGCATTCTCCAAACCTATTGTCCTAGCATCTTCAAGCCTTGAAGTGGCTGCAATCTCCTCATATTTGTCTTCCTCAAGCTTTACAAACTCTTTCTTGCCTAACATGATCACCTTTGCTGCCTTACCCTGTCCTTTATCATCCTCCTGCAATGGTGTTAAAGTGAAAGTGTTTCCATCTTTCTCAATCTGATAAGTATTGTTTCTTCCATCATAACTTGCATGTCTATCAAACTGCCAAGGTCTTCCAAGCAGCAAATGGCAACAATCCATGGGCAACACATCACAAAGAATCTTGTCCTTATATCCACCAATGTTAAACTCAACCAAAGCTTGTTCATTCACTAAAATGGATTGATCATCATTCAACCATGACACTTTGTAGGGTGTTTCATGAAGACTCTTTTCCAATTTCAGTTTATCAACCATTTCATTAGACACCATGCTATTAGTACTTCCTGAATCTATTACCACTTTGCATACCTTTGCATTTGCAGGTGGTCTTGAAAAGTGTTCTCCTTTGTGTCATCTCCTTCTCCTTGGATGCTTTTAGTAGTGTTCTTCTCACCATCAAGAGTTCCCCAACTTCTGGAGTAGCAAGCTGATTAGGAGAGCTTACACTTTCACAATCATCCTCTTGCATCAATTGAACTCTTTTATCACCACCACTTGAAGTAGAACCTTGTTTCTTTGGACACTTCCAGGCTTGATGACCAAACTGATTGCAATGATAACATCTTCCTGAAAATGAGCTTGAACCTTTATCTCCACCAAATCTTCCTTTGAAGCCTCTAAAACCACCTCTTTGATTAGCAACTTGGTCTTTGTTTTTGCTTGCATCTTCTTACTCTTCATAGGTCTTCCTTGTACCTCTTCCTCTATTACTACTGCTTTTGCCTCTTCCTTGTCTTTCTTACCTTCTTTTTATCCTTTCCTTTGCCTTGATAGCGAATTGAAAACACTCCTCAACTGTCCTAGGTGTATTAAGACCCAATTTCATCTTGAATGTTGAGTCTAAGGCCATTTAGATACCTTGCAACCTTTTCTACCTCATCTTCAGTGTGTCCTGCTCTAATGCTCAGTCTACGAAACTCTTCAGTGTATGCCATCACATCTAACTCCTTTTGCTTTAAATTTTGTAGCTTCCTAAAGGTTTGTATTGCATAATCTGCAGGTAGAAATTGTGCCTTCACCTTCGCTACCATTCTATTCCATGAATTTATCTTTGCTTTGCCCTTCTTTACTCTTTCTTCTTGGACATAATTCCACCACGTTAGGGCAGGGCCCTTCAATTTGGTTTTTGCAAATTTCACCTTCTTATTGTCTTCTACCTCCTCAAATTCAAAGAAATTATGAAGAGCATCTATCCAACCCAATACTTCTTCACTGTCCATCTTTCCACCGTACATAGGCACTTCAACTTTCACCTTAGGAGTATTATCCCCCTTGACAGCCTTTAGCATCTTAACCATTCTCATCTCTTCAAGGTCCAAGTCCTCATCATCATGGACTCCTACTGGAGGGTTTTCACTCTCACCCTCACCCTCTTTATCACTTTGGTCACCATTGACCATTCCTCTTCTTTGGTTCTTCTCCCGGGCTGCTATTCTGGCAAGGGCAGCTTCATGAGACTCCTTATAAAGCCTCACCTCCTTTGCATATTGTTCCTTTAGTTCTCTAACTTCTTTGGCCGTTGGATTGTTCTTTGGAGGCATCTTGTCCTTCAATCTGCAACTCTTCACTTCTTCAAACTACAACCTTTCACCTTCAAGAGATCTAACACCTATGCTTTGATACCAATTGATGTAGAGGAGGGAGGCAACTTCCAACAGTCACAATTTAGTCAAATTTAATCAATCTTACTGCCTTTAAAACCCTAGCTCGGTAGCTTCTCATAATTTCTCAAATCTGGCTAGTAGCACTTCAACCAGTGAAATCCCACCATATCTTTCAACAGAAATTTCAAAACCCCAAATCAATCATTGTGTCAGACACCCATTTTCCTCTACCTTAACATATCCAATTTAGACATACACTTGTTTTGGAACATACCTTCTTAAAAATTGCTGCTATGCTGCCCCTGAACCCCCAAATAGGTCACTTTTCCAAAGCAACATTAAGAAATCCTTCACTCAAACCTCCAAACTCTTTTCCAATGCTCTCAACAGGATACAAATGGACTGAATCCACAATTTTTAGCAGTGGGAACAATCACAAATTCATCAAATCTCAAAATCTCATATAAAACCTTATTTAGGCCTACTTCCAATGAGGGTTTATTGAAACTACACATTCCAGGCCTCTACTTTGCCAACCAACTCCTCAAACACTTCAAATATGACTTGCACAAGCTATACCAACCTTTACATGACCAATTCCACAAGCCTTTATACAAACCCTACATCCAAAGCATCACTTTTCACCAAAATCTTGAAAAATTACAACTAAGGCACCATCTTAACTGCTTTCCCTGCTCTTGGGAATCACATCAACTCAAAACCTATATCTAATTGTGCCATTCCACCAAGCTATTACAGGATTCATCAGGTGGAATGGCCTAAAACTCCATTTTACACTATCAAACCCTTAAAATCTGAGTTTTCTGGTAGCCAACAGAAAAAGTGTGATAAAAACCCTAAATCTTAATGAAAATCTATGAAATAAAAACTAAAAGGGAGTTAAATCAATCCTCCATCAATCCAAGTGCATAAATGATCTTCTACAGGCCGTACAAGGCCGTACTATACGTATGGAGCAGCAGATTACTTTGTGAAAACGCAGGAAAATAGTAATTTCAATATTCCAAATTCAAATTTACAATGGCCAATCTCTCTCCCAATGTTCCAAAAGGCTTTTTAAAGCATTACAAACATGACTATTCAGTTTTCAACTGTTTCCCACCGAACAAAAGCAACTAGATTCTTCAACTTCCACTTTTTGCACCTTTTTTTGCATTTTTGCAACATTGCAATATGACAACTTTTCCTAGATTTTGCAACATTAGCAACATTGTCCCTAAATGACTTAAATTACATGACAAATGGTCTATTATGACCTTATTAGACCAACTAAACTAAAAACACCCTAAAACCAAACTCAAGACCATCACGTGACCTTATTTACATAAGTTGTTTTGGTGCCCCTGCACCAAAATGGAATAGTTTTGGTTGCAGTCAAACTAATCTTGCTCCACAATGACACTTTCATCTACAGTCGAGTAGTTTCCTTTGTGGTCAAACTTGTCACTATCGACAAATTCAGAAATTCTCCTATTTTGTTCCTGGAAGTTGGTTGGATTACTGCAAAATCCCAGTGCACTTGTTCCCTCTATTTTGAAACTCACTTTGGAAACTTTATCTTGCTCAATTTTGTCAAATGGGGTCAAATTTTTTTTGAACCACTTATTGAGGCTCCCAAACCAAGAAGTACAATTGATTAACCATTTAACCAACTGAATTTAGAGCAATTTTTGGATCCAAATTTGAATCACACCATCCAAACTAGAAGGATTCTGGTCCCACAAAATCTTTATAATGAAAATCCAAGGATTTACTTTGTATCTTTTCAATTTTCAAATGGTACACCTCTCTTAGCGTTTTTCATTCTCAATGAGTGGCAAATTTTTTTTTCTCTTGTGGAGCCTTTTGTTCCAGGTTGCTGCCCTGCAAAATTAAATTGGTTATGAAGTCCATAATGCCCTTGTGTACTTGCTGAAAGACCATCCTTGTACTCTATGGTATCTTAGTCTTGGTTTTACACTCTTTTGGTTGCCTTAGCTTGTTCCTTGTAGCCCCTTTTCTTCAAATGCTAGAGTAGTTATCTCTTTCTTGGAGATTTTTTCTTCACCACCTTTCTTGCTGTCCACGTGCTCACAAGAAGTGATACAACACACATGATTAAGTGAAAGGTGAAACTCACAAGTACAACTTCTCTACAAACTATTCCACATCTTGAGTCTTATCACACATAATAAGTGATACAACATAGATGATTAAGTGAAAGGCGTAACATACAACCTGTCTATGGACTATAGACATCTTGGGTCTTATCACTCATACTCTACATTGACAACAAATGCAATATATGCATGTAAAAAATTACATATCTGCCCACATTTTGGAATTTTCAATTTAAACTTTGCATCTATAAATGCAGATGTGCATTTACGAAAATTCCTTCAACAAAGTTGATACGGATGCTAAAACACACCCGTCAAGTCAGCATTTTTAAATAATGTTATTACCTCCAAGTGCCTTCTCATCTTACAAAAAATGGGCAAATATGCAACTTCTCTTAGATCATGGGAGAAATTCTGAGGCTTATGAGCATACCTGTAGATGCCCCACAATGTGTGACTATCAGATGAAGATTAGTTTGGTAATCTGTTGCAACCATGACTTACATGCATATGACAATTTGTTTGGTAATTTGTTGCAATCATGACTTACATGCCTATGACAATTCAAAATACATTGTACAAGAGTTGGCACATCTTCTACAACTTATTCTGTATACCACAATAAGCTTTTATTTACAAACATGCTACTTACACTCTAAAAATAGTATCTCATCAATGTGATGCCAAAATAAAAGCTACTACTACTTTGATGCTGAAATGAGAATAATACATCCATGCAACAATCATTGTGATCATCCAAAATGTATTCTACAATGATGATATTGGTTCCAAAAATCTTATACTTGCTTGGAGAAATGAGTAACAATTATTATGGCCTCGATGATGTTGAGACATACCTCCTTGATATGGACTAGTGTTGTGAGAGAGAAAATGGGGAAAATGGGCACACACATTGAAATATTTGTACATGCTTATTTTTTAATAAGTGAGGAAGTTACATTGGTTGTAATTTAAATAATTAGTATATATGTTATCAGGCATGAAAGAATTGCAACTATGTCTTTCATTAAACCTTATTGCTAAACATTGACTAATACTCTCCTTAATGACTCAATCAAAGATCACAGATTGTCTCGGAATTTACAAATCTATCAATCCCAAGTGATTTAGTCATTATCTGCAGACTGCTCCTGAGTGGCAGAAGAATGAAGACAAATATGCTCACTATTAGCTAGATTTAGTAATGGTAAACCTCAATGTGCTTGATTTGTGCATTATATACTGGGTTCTTCATTTACTTCAAAGCATTTTGGTTATTGTTGTATAGGGGTGTATAGGAGCGAATTTGTACCCCTCTTGCAAATTCCCCTTTTACACCCTTCACTTAAGAAAAATCAAATCTGACCATGTAATTCCATGTCATTCCAAACTCCATCCACTTGGTGCTTGTTTTTAGTGCGGTTGAGGAATCTCTGTCGAGGACACGCGCACGGCGCATGGACGTTTGCGTGGCGTGCTACCGTCTTGACAAGATTCCTGCCTTTGGAATTTGTAGAGGCATTACGTTCTCCATTGGGGCCGAAGTGTAACGCTTCTGTGCCTTCCTACCGACCTTTGAACAACTCTTTCCCTCCCAATTCATCTTGAAATGGCTATCTTTCATCTTCATTCCATCTTCTTCACATCCTTTACACATTCATTCAATCTAGCTTCACGTTTTGCTCCACACTCTTGCAACCTCAAGCTGCTTGCTGCACTATTGGCTTCACGATTCCAACATCACAACATTCTTCACATCTACCACAAAAGCTGCAACTTGGTGTCTTGTGAGATTGCTTTCGGCGTTGTTGCAGCCACATCGACTTTGCCACAGTTGTTGTCTTGCATTCCTCTCTCATTGGCCTTGAGTGCCTTTGGTTGAGGGTGGTATTGCTTTCTTACTATTACTTTGTTGTTGGATTTGAGTAGCATAGTGTTTCTCGTAGCGTTCGGTAATTTCCTTTCCAACATACTTTCTTTATCTTTTTTCTATCTGTCTATCTGGCTATATGTGGAGGTGGAAACACCAAAACGGGGGTTTGATTGCGGCAAGCCCCGAAATAGCCCCAATATTTTTCCCGTCTTGGCTATGTGGAGGTACTTGTTTGTGTGGAGCTAGCTGGCGAATTGGACTCTTCGTGAGTTAATCTTCACCACCTTTGTTATTGTCATTTCATATCGTCTTTCTTGTTATTTCCATCATTTTGTCATTTAGCATTTCTGTTATTACTTTACATCTCAACATCTAAGTTGTTAGTAGGTCTTCTGTTATTCTCACTGTCCTTTTGCACTTTTTGTCTGTACAGACGCTAATGCACCTGGGAGACGACAACGCAGCGCGCTGTCATCCCTGATCTGCGCTGCTGTCCTCTAGCAGAGAGTTGTCTGAGGTATAGTTTGGATTCCAGAAACCTACTCACTTAGCCCCACCAAAACTCTCGGGTTAGCAGAGTGACAGAAGCATTGAGAGTGCTCTTCATTCTCTATCCCTAGCATAAAACACCTGCGTGGTTGAGGTAGATTAGGGCAGCCTTAACTCTCGGCTTTCCGTGACTTGGAGCCTTGGTGTGGTTGGTCCCCCTCCTCTACAAAGGGTTTGGTGTGACCAGATCTGATTGTAAGTCACATGGTATTTGTTGCAACAATATGGCCTCACAACTTGCACTAATGGTCTCTTAGATAGATATATTAATGTGAATATGATGATGGTCTTTTCTTCTCTTCTATCTTAAATTCATTAAATCATGGATGAATCTATCATTCATATTTCTCAATACAATGCTGCTCTTTCCTTTTCTCCCTATTCAATATGAGCTCAAAAAGTGTTTAAGAATCTTAATGATCAATTCTAAGGGAAAAGTTAGACAATTGATGAATGTGAGTTCTATTATAGTTGGCAATGTTTTTTTAGACAATTTGAAATTTTCTGATTCTCATTGATTACATGCAGCTTATGATACTTGTTGATGATGCTGGAGGTGCATTACCTGCTATAAATCATTCCCCTTGGGATGGTGTAACACTTGCAGATTTCGTCATGCCATTTTTTCTGTTCATTGTTGGTGTAGCCCTTGGGCTGGTGTACAAGGTATTTAAAGTAATTTTATTTATTGCTTCCTTCTTCTTCTTCATTTGTTTGGTAAAGGTTCAAGTGCTTTATATTAAATTATGCAAAATTCACATCAGATGCATGTCAACTCATTTACAGAACAAAATGATGAGCTGTCCATAAGCCAACGTACATATTTTAGCACTGCACAGAAATATCAGCTTACATAATAGAACAAGAAAAAATAAATCCCGAAAGTCCTCCTTAATTATGTACAGCCTAGACATCGTCAGCCTTGAAACTAACTGCATTTAAGTTGTAATTCCTGCAGGGAAAATCAATCCCATTAGCTGAGATCTGCAACATTTCTCTCTAATCCTTCCACTTTTGCAGCATGAGATGATATATTTGGATGTTCTAGGTTGTTGATTGACCTTGAGTTGAGCTAGAGCTTCCAGCATGAGGAGCATGACGTTTGTTATGTTTTGCTCGTTCCTGTATGGCTTCTTGCACCAAGCTCTTAATGGGACCATAAAATAGAATCTTCTCAATATTACTAAGACAAAGCTGTTAATATCCATTGTTTCTTGTCAACTTTTGGATGCTTTCTTCTTGCTTCTTGATATAATTATTCAGTTGGACACTACATGCCCCATGAGAGGCATCTGGGTCTCTTGGTTCCTTGTTTTTTATAACCAGATGTTGGATACTTCCTTCTAGGTTATTGATGGCTCTAATAGAGCATCAGGAACCCTTTGATTCTCCTAAAACCAATTATTTTTCTCATGATGTTGGCAATAAGTATTAGTGTAAATTAAACCTGTAGTTTCATCAGTCAACTGGAAACAATCAGCAGTAGGGCTCTAAACGAAGTATTTCTTTTGTGGTGATGAAGCTGTGGCTATCTATCCTATGCTGTTCAAGGGTTTACTTGCAATATGGAACTGATTATTCCTGAATTATTCATATGCTGTTCAGAGGTTTCATGCTGATTATTTAGTTGTCATTACTCATTCTTATTATTAGCGTTCATATTTGAAGGTTTCGTAATAAATTTGACATCATTTATCATTGGATCTACTAATTAATTGCTGTTATTTTGATGAAGGAATGTTTAATTAAAGTTCTGAATTTTATTATTGCTGATTATAGTTAGTGTAGGGTTTAGTTACATGTTTCAGCATTTATTTTTAGTTAAGGTTAAAACTTTACACTTCCAAAAAATTGATAGGTTGTGTCTCATCTATCTTCTCAGCGGATTTCAGTGACCAACAATAGATCTTACATTTGTTCCTAAATTTGCAGAAAGTATCAAATAAGGTTGTTGCGACTCAAAAGGCCTTTTTAAGGGCTGTCAAGCTTTTTCTTTTGGGTGTCATACTACAAGGTATTTTTCTTGACTATAGTGTTTATTTTCTACGTTATAGAGAAGAGTAATTTATGTTTCAGGTAATATAACTTCAATTTGTACATCTCTTGGTCATATCATTTGTTTCTTGGGGGATAAAAGAAGAATCCCATTTTCCAAAGAATAATGTATTACTATTAGTTCCTAGTCTTTCTTGTAGACTAGGTAGATTCTGATTGCCATACCTTATACTGAAGATTAAGATCTCACACGTGCTTAGTTGAAAATCCTTGAAATATTTTCTAGCATTGTTTATGACTCTATTATGCTAATCCAATATTTCTCTATTGTAATTGAATATTTGTCCAATTGACCCACTTTTGATCATTTAATAAATTTCTTTCTTTCCTTGTATGAACATGTGAAAATTGGTATTGGATAGGTGGAAGTTTTTGCTCTCTCAAAATGTTGAATGGATTAGGATAAATTACCCGTGTTGATATCTACAAATTACTAAAAACCATGTTTAATAGAAATAGAGGTTGTAGCAAATCACATGGACCTAAATCTAAAGCCACCTAACTAATAATTACACTGAATAGTGTTCTATAATGGCAGCGAGGGGTGGAGTGTAATGACACAAATGTGGTAACAAACTCCTACTTTTTGTTTTATATTTGACAATCATTTACTTGTCAAATTATTAGTATTTAATAATAAAAGTAAAATATTTATGTCATTTATTTAGTTATCTTTTTGTGTAGTTGGAGTAGTTCAAATTAATAAACCTGTTGTGTAATAAATAGTTTGTTTTGTTTTAATTTAAGTTTTTAAAAATTTAATATATAAAATTTATTGAAATAATTTGTTTTCATAAAACTTTGACACTTTTGATATAGTTATATATTTAAAAATAATTTATTAAAATTTTAGATAAAAATATCTTAAACATCTATCTAAAAATCACCAAAGAAATAATTTGTTTTCATAAATTTTTGATACTATTGATATATTTATATATTTAATGAGTAAATAATTTATTAAATTTGTAAATAAAAAATATCTTAAATACATGTATCTAAAAATCACTAAGCATCAAGAGATATCTCTCGGCATTGTTTTAGATAGATGGATTTAAGATATCTATACTAGTTACTATAATTAGCTCAGATCCATAAAAATCATAATTTTATATTTGCTGATAGGCATCATTACCAGTGGTATTGCATCAATGCCCATTGATCTGGATTTGATTGGCAATCTGGTGAACAATACACTAGATATTTGGCATCTAATGTGTCAATTGCAAAGCTTGTAGCATAAAAATATTTCTAGATCTGTAATTAAATGAAAGCATGATGGAGTGTAGATATGGATATGCACAAAGAATATCATTTGAATACAATAACTAACTAATTTATTGCTTTGAGAGTTTGTATATATATATAACTCTCTTTGAGATGAGATATAATCTATCAATATCTGATTGTTAGAAAATGGTAGCCATCCTTGAGTAGAGATGTGAAGCTTCCGTGCTCTACTTTCTTTAATTTCTACTTGGAGAGGAATGACTATAGACCTCAATCTATGCTCTGCTACTTGCAATGTGCAAGTGCATGTGTAGTTGTGGGGACAAGAGTTGATGGCATGAAGTGATTCAGATTTAGGATGAAAAGAGTCATTGTGGATAAATAACTTGTCTCAAAAATCTGAAAAGCTGTTTGACAACTGTCCTCCAAAGAAGTTAAGAGAATTTATCATGAAATGAAACTCATTAAAGCATAATATTTTGGTTTCAGGAGAGTATCTTTGAGAAATCTGATGTTCTATGTTAAGAGAAAAAATTAGAGAAATCCCACTTGCTTTTTGAAACATTTTCACATTTTGAATTTCAATCGATAGTAAAGAAACTGCAACCCCCAAAAGATGTCTTTCTTAAGGAGATTTTGTCTCTAATTGCTACTTGGATCTTGGATCATGCATCTGTCTCATACTCAAGCAATTCATATGGATGCAAAAACATTGTGTATGGGCAAATTTTAGGTCCAAATTTATATGGTCTTGAGTTGTTAGTAGTACCAAACATATTTATCTTAGCAATTTAATTTTAAAGGCGTTATAAAATATGTAAAATATAAATGGCATAATTTCAAATAAATTACTTTTTATTTGGCTGAAATATTTCATCAATCTATTGTTTGCGTTTCAATTCGCACCTCTGGAATGCGGATTAGAAAGAGACAGCTATGCACAGTTAGACTGCTCTTCAAATTAGGAGGGGAAGCTCCCTCTTCGCTGATTATGCTTAAGAAGAAATACTAAACTACTGCCAATCTTTTTTATTTCTTAGTTGAGAGCACAAGGTTATAGAACACTTTGCGTTGCAGCTGAGGTTTTCTTTGGTTTCGTAACTTCAAACTACAACTAAGCCTATTCTAATAACACTTATAATAACTCAAGTAAATTCAGAGCCTGAGAATTAGAAGTAAACAAGGAATGATTGATTTGACATAAAAGCTTAAATAAACTTGCTTCTAGAACACACCCGAAGACTCATTGTACTTATTAGATGTAAGCTGAAATAAAGATTACGAAAGCAAAACATAAGGAAAAGTACTGAAATAGATTGAGACAGTAGATCAGAGCAAGATAGGCATGAGATTTCCTTCCTCAATTTTAAAACAACAAATACACTTCTGGGACAGCAGATTATAGCAAAGTAGGCTTACAATATGCGATCAAACTAGATTACACTTGAAACAAAAGTGAACAGATACCGAATAAAAAAGTTTATAGGTAAAATAGGCTCAACAATTTGTTATCACAACAACAGTTAAAAATAAATGGTCAAGGCTGCCCTTATTTATAGACAAACAAGGAGTAGGGAACCCTAAAATTTCCTTGTTTCTAACAACTAGTCTTGCCAACATGCAAGCTTTATTTCTAAGACTAAACAAAAGATAACTAACAGTTTAATTGGACTACAATCAGTTAACTGAAAAGCTCCAACTATTCATTGATATTTCCAAAGAATAGATATGCATGAATGAGAACAAGAAGTTAAACTTGGAAAAGGCATTGAGTTAACTACTACCTTTACTTGAGTTCTATTCATGGAAATCTTTGCATGCTTCAACTGGTGGCTCACTCATTGATAACTAGGGCAATCATATCCTCCAAAAAGCTATTAGCTGCCTCTTCATTAGGAACACTGATACTATCTAGAACAATGTACTGTTTTTCCAACATCTCCTCATCATCTATGATCAAACTTAGAAATTCTTTCTCTTTTCAGTTGCTTCATCAAATTTTGTTGACATTGCAGTAACATGATTCATCTTGCAGGCAACAGGATCACCATTAAAATTGTCCGTAAATTGCCACGGACAAGGTTCTGAAACTCTATCTGCACTTTACCGAGGTCAAAGTAAGTGCCATCTTCATGTTGATATTGACAAGGGATCTGTGAAACAAAGGTACTTACGAACTTGAGAGTATTAGTAACTTTCTGTCTATATCTAGTCAATTCTATAGATATTCCTTCGTAGGCAGTGTTCCACGGCCCTGGGGGACGGGGAAAGGGGGGGACATCCAGGACGCGTTTCAGAGACAGGGGGACAAAGGGCCTAAGTTTGGGGATGGCGGGGAGACGGCAGGGGGACGGCGGCGGGGGGTTGGTAGGGTGGTGGTGCTGATATAGTTATACATATAGTTATAGTACTTGAAAAACTAGTTTTGAAAAGATGGATAACAGTATAAGAATTACATTTCAAATGAAACTATAGGAAATTAGTAAAATTATAACATAGAAAAATTTGAAATACTAAATCTAAATATGAACTATGAAGATATCTTGAATGCTAATTGCTAAATAAAATTTGACAAATGAAATTGTCAAATTGGAGATTTCTATTATATCGAAAATATGAATATCTAATGTCATATGAGATATCACAAAGTCTATAAAGATGATTACATGATTCATCATTACAATGAGTAGCATTACAAAAGACAAAATGCCACAATGTCAAAACTCAAAATGTAGTCGTCCCATTGACGTGGGGCTCGACAGGAGACGGCTAGGAGTCTCCTAGCCTCCCGAGAAATGCCTGGGTGTCTCCCAAGGACACTTGGAGACGTCTCTCAAGGAAACTTGAAGACATCTCCACGTCTCCAAGTCTCCTTGGGAGACGCAAAGACGTTTCCCCGTCTCCGGCGGAGCACCAGTGGCCGTGGCGGGATGGCGGGAAATGCCAAGTACTCATCTCCCCGTCTCTGAAATGCCCCCGTTTCCGAAACGTGGCCATATAGGGGGGGAATGCATTTCCGTAGAACACTGTTCGTAGGTTTTTACTTTGAAGAGGTGTTCTCTCTAGGAAAAAAGCTTCTTCTTGTGTTCTTCTGTAATGACTAAATCATAAGCCATCCTCAAGTCAAAAATAACAATCTCATCTCTTGGTTTCCTTACTGCTAAATTTTGCTCAAACTCTTGAATCACTGAGCGAAGATCATGGGCATTATACCTCAATTGGTACATCTTTGCAAGTATAAATCTGCCCTTGGTGATGAATTCTTCTATCCAATCTCTCCAACTAACTTAGCTGATGTTGATTTACAGGTGACTCCAGAATTTGTGGAAGCAACAAAGTGGCTTGTGAAGTACCATGAAGGAGATTGGAAACATACTATCGCAGTTGTCGAATCTTAGCCTTGAGGGTTTCCTTATCTTCTCCATCCTTGAGCACTCATTCCTTCAGATTATCTGTTACAACCTCGAAGAGATTTACATCAGTATGCCGGGTGCTTCTTCTTCCGAGATTGGCCTTGACAACTTCGAAGTCATCAATTTCAACCTCATCAACATTCTTGTCCTCCGGAGGTTTGGGAAACTCAAGCATAATCTCACCTTTAGAATTCTTCTCCATATGAACTTGCTTCTTAAGTTTCTTCTCTGTTGTGTCTTGGTAGATGCTATCAAGTTCTGCAAAGTTCAACTGAGAAGAAGCTTTCCTCTTCCTACCCAACAGGTTCTCAAGCCAAGACGAGGGGTCTCTACTAACTTCTTTGGGAGGATCGGTTCCAACTCCAACAACTCTTGATGGATCAATCGGTGTTGAAATGTTGTGAACTGATGAATCGCATTCTAAATCTATATGAATAGGAGAAGGCCTTGGTGATGGCGGAAGAACAAGAGATGGAAGCATGGCTTCAATGTGTGGTGCTGACTCAACTGGAACTTCTGGTGCATTTGCTGACTGTTCCTGCTGATCATAGTTCCATGGAGTTTTGGGGACAGGGACGGGGGGATGGCAGGGGACGTGTTTCGGGGACGTGGGGGCCGGGGGTCTAAGTTTGGGGACGGCGGGGGGACGGCAATGGGGGGACAGCGGGGGAGCGATGCGCTAAAATACATATAGTACTTGAAAAACTAGTTATAAAAAGATGTATAACTATAGAAGCCTATGGAATAAGTAAACTTTAGAGTTTAAACACATTGCAATGATTTCATTGAATTATTGAAGGTTGTGGAATACATACCTTGTTCCAAAGCCCCCATTTTAAATTTTATTATAGGCAAGAGGATGCTGGCAAAGGTTGTGGAATCTGGCTTTACACTGTTAGTTGTAAAGCCAAATTCAACAACCTTTCCTAGCATCCTCCTGCTGATAGTATTGATTAAAAAATAAAAGTTTAAAATTTAAAAATTAAAAATTAAAATGCAGAACATTGAAAATGCTCTACCTTGACTCTTAGCTGTCAATGCAAGCAGGCACGACAGTTCTAAACGAAATGCCTCAAAGAGATGTCATCACGTGGGACATAGAGATTGCATCCCACACAATGACATCTCTTTGAGGCATTTTGTTTAGAACTGCCATGCCTTCCTATGCGTGGGATAGCTATGGAGTATGAACGGCAGACAAAGGACACCCAACAAAGCATAAAAGTTAAAAAAATAAAAACTTAAAACACCTCCTGTGCTTGCATCGATGGGTATGGAGTGTGGGCATCCAACAAAGCATGAAACGTAGGGAGCTACTTTGGACGGGTATGGACATCCAACAAAGCATACAAAATGTCAAAAAAATAAACCAAAAAAACCCTCGTACCTAGAGTTAGCCTGTACTGTAGCTAGACTAGACTACCACGCATAAATTTTAGCTTTTGTTTTTAAAAAAAAAATCATTTTTTATTGTATTTTAAAGGGGACGTCCAGAAGACTTGCATTTTGGGGGACGTTGGGAAGTCTCGGAGATGTTCAGAAGTCTCCTCAAAAGCGAAACGTCTCAGAGGTAGCGGCGAAACGGGGGGACGACAGGGGGGACATTTCCCTGATGTCTCCGTGTCTCAGAAATGTCCCTGTCTTTGAAATGACTCATTTTTTGAGGGGGACGCGTCGTTGTGGAACTATGCTGCTGATTCACCTTTTCCTTCAAGCTCTTCGTCATTCTGCTAATCTTTGTATTTTCTGGAGGATTGCTCATAGCTTTCACTCTTAGTTTTGATTTAGAAGAAGGTAGAGATGATTGAACTATTAGTAGCTCTGCAACTGGAATAGCTACCTTCTGTGTCTTCTTACTGTTTAGGAATATCCTTCTGTTCTTGATAACTCGGCTTGTTCTTTCCTCAATTGATGTGCCCTCTTTGGAAAACCAATCAACTTGTGAAAGTGGCTGTTGCTCGACCTGATCTTGGGCATACATGGGAAGTAGGACTTCCCCATCATCATTTGAAAGACCTTCCACATCTTTTGATAAGAAATCAACCATCTGGTAAAGGGTAAGTATGTTGTAATTGCATTTGCACACTTCAAACTCATCTTCACAATTAGTCTAGAAATCTTCAACTATAGGCACATGTGCATGATTTTGACCAAGACGACATGCAAAGACACCACGAGGATCATATGATCGTCTCTCCTTGAAGAGCTTGAGACCAAACCTTGGTATTTCATCACTCATCAACTTAGCATCAGCTGCTGATCTGCATCTATACATGCTCATCTCAAATGAGAAACTTAATGCAGGCTTGCGTCTGTTACGCAAAAATATGCGTACTTTGTGTACTTGACTTTGAAATTCCATGAACATGGCCTCATCCGTTGGATATCTAGGTAGCATGACTGGATCACTTGAGAAGCCATATACTCTTATGTAGGAGAATGTGGGGAATTGGATAAACCAATCAACCCACTCCGCCATTGCGAATCTAGCATCCGCTAAAATTCTTATATGCAACTCATCATCGAGCTCCCGCACCGTATGCACCAAGAATTCTGATGGACAGGTTTGCTACCAAGATTGACAAGGAGTATAATAATCACCCTTAATTTTTTTTTGAAACTTGATAGTTCATATAAAATTAAATGCTAATCAACTTCCTTTCCACTTTTTGATCGCCAAGTTCCCAGTGTAGGCGAGGTGAGAGCATACCGTGTATGGGATTACAAATTACTTGAAATGAAGTAGCTGAAATAATATCAACTTATCTAGTGGGGGTAGCTAAGCATTTCCACTTTTCAATGGGAAAGTTTATACAATAATGGAAATGTAAAACCGACTCTTCCACTTTTCAATGGTGAGTGAATACAACAAGAAAGAGCAACTCTTCTGTTTTCAACAGTGACTCTTGGTTGGAATCACTAGTCTAGCTAGGGAACATCTTGCAATTCCAAAAATAGAAATCTATGAGGGATTTCATCCTCAAAGATTGTAGAAAACCAAAGCCATTTCGACAACATAACATTATCATTCTTCAACATGTACAACAATGAGTGCCAATGCCTCCTTATATAGTGTTTGGGAGGGAAAATTCCAATTTAAAATAATTAATTAATTCACCTTTTCCATCAAATTCCCTTCTAGAAAGAAATTAAAACTTTTTCATGTGCAAGACTGAAATGATAATTGATATTCGTAATTTGTTACTCTGTATTTAACAAAGGAGAGGAATACTCCTTATATAGAAAATTACAAGACAATGTTTCTAAAAAGAAACCATCATTAACTAAAGCAAACTAAAGCAAATAACTGAAAGATGCTAAAACGAACTAAAGCATAAACATAAGTTACTAAAAGCTAAGATGACCATTAAATATTACAATTAATACTTTAATACACTCCCTTAATGGTCATCTTACAAACATAAACTAAGTGTACCCATATTCTGATGGTGTTTTGGTCATCAAAATGCAAAAATATGTAGACTCCTGCTCAGTATACTTTGCCACTTGAGCACTCTGCTGAGACTCTTCCTGGTTGGACTTCTCATCAGCCGATCACTTTCTGCAATACTTTTGAATATGACCAATCTTCCCATAGTAATGGCAAGTAATAGACTTCTTGGAGCCCTCCTCCAAATTGCCTCGTCCTTTCTGCTGAGTGGACTTGCCTTTGCCAATGTCCTTGGCAATAAATGCTTGTTCAACATTGGGAGACTCACTGTTGCTCCCAAATTGCTTCCTCCACGTATCTTGTTGCTCAGCTCATCAAACTTCAAGTCAGCATTGGTGGATGTAATGTTGAGAGTTTCGATGAAGTGCTCGTAGGAACGTGGCAACATTTTCAACGTGATCACCACCATATCCTTCTCTTCCATCTTGCAACCAATGGCCTCCAGTTTATCGTGAATATCTTTGATTTTCATCAAGTGCTCCTGCAAAGACACTTGGTCATCCATCATAATGGAAAATAGCATATTATTTAGGAAGAAAGATCTACCCTTGTTTGAGGTCTCATGAAGATCTTTCAAATGCTTCTAGATCTCTACAATAGACTTACCAGATGGTATTTCTGGTAACATCTCATCAGTGACAGATAATTTTAGAAGCATAACTGCCTCCCTATTATCTTCATCATACTTGTCCTGATCCTTCCCCACAGTTGTGGGATGAACTCTTATACCTAGAACAAGTGCATCCAGACATCGGTACTCAAAGATGGTAAGCATCCTTTGGTTCCACGTGTTGTAATTCTTTCCATTGAACTTCTATGTATTTTCCAACATGACATTGCTCAAAGACACCATCCCTCTCGTTTTTCAAAAGCCCAAAAAACAAGGTAAATTTTGTGATCAGATGGCACAAAACACTAGAGAATCAGCAGGCACAACTCTTGATTTTTTCAAAAACTGTCTAAAAAGAGGCTCAGAAACAGCAAGATTTTTCAGAAAAAAAAACCTTCAAAAAACTTTTGAAAAAGCAAGATTTTTTTAGAAAAAACCTTCAAAAAACTCTGATGATCTGCAAAAATTTTATAGACAATTTTCAAAAACTATTAAAAAAATCCTTAGAAATTCTCTTGTACAATTTTTTTTTTTAGTAAAATTTCAAAAAAGCTCTGAACAATAAGGGCAAGATTTTTATTTTTATTTTTAGAAAAAATTTCAAAAAACTCTTCAAAACTTCTAGACCCATGGAATTATGGAAAACAGTTACAAAACCCTAGATTGTGCCAAAATAGACATGCGGACAACAAGTAAATCACACGAGCTCAGGTAAAAATGCCAAAAAAAACCCTGGTGCATGTCATGTCCCCGAGATTTTAGCACTAAGATAAAGCATCAAAATACAAATAAATAAATAAAATAAAATAACCAAATACATATTACAATATAAATATTAGCAATTTCATTATAATTATAATTATCAAGATAATATTATAATTACCATTTAACTATTATTATCATAATCATGATTATCATAGGTAGTATTATAATTATAATATAAATAACATAAATAAAACAATAGAAATTATTATTGGTAATTACTATAATAGCAATACAAGAGTAAAGAAACAAATAAATAAATATCAATTGCAAATCTGAATATTATTATAAATAATATTATAATGATAATGCAATAGTCATCAATATCTGATCATAGATAAATAAAATATTCACAAGATGATTACCTATATGCAGCGATCCCAAATTAATACTAAACAAACCAACAGCAATTACTAATGTAAATAGCGGTTAATACTATACAAGCAGACAGTGATCAGAATTATGTAGCATATGAAATAACACAACTTCTAAAGGCAGCGATAAGGGAGGTGACTTCAAAGGAACACCAATGGTTGAAAAGGTAAGATCGCTAGGTATTTAAGAGGACCCATAGCCATCCAAAAAGGCATCATCGTTGGGAAATTAGTAAGGTTTCTGCAGATCGAATAAATTAAGGTGTGATGTCATTTGGAATAATCATTGGTGGATAAGAAAATACGGAAGGCATTAGAGAACCAAGAACAGATCGGTCAAGCATAGCCTGCAATCTTCATCGGGTAGTAGTGGAAAATCAGAACTCTACTGGTAATGTTATTAATTATTATGACTAATGCTAGGATGAAGAGCACAAAGATATACTGAGAGGGGCGGGGCGGAAGGAGGTGAATCAGTATATCAACAAACTTTTTCCCTCTCAATTTTTATCAACTTCAAATCCTAACACAAAATCAACTATGCAAGAATATCACAATATGGACAAGTTGACACCAAAATTTTACGTGGAAACCCTTGCGGGATAAAACCACAGTACAAATAATCTACTTTATGAATTATATTAGCTTTTACAAAGAATGTATGCACCAACCTACTTGAATCACCAATTTTGTAGTTTAGTAGGCACCAACCTACAAGGAGCACCAACCCCTTAAACTGATTTTAGTAGGCACCAACCTACAAGGAGCACCAACCCCTAATGTTCGTAGGAACCAACCTACCGGAGACACCAACCTCCACTTGCCAAGCACCAACTTAGCAAAGATAATAATATCAAGAACAATGTTCCACCTTCAATGTTACTTCTTCAACGGATGATGGACAATTTTGCTCGAATATCTCCTCTTCAATACTACTCTTTCACTTAATTTATCTTCCTTGAATGATCTCCCAATATCTTCATATATCTTCTTGTTCAATTCTTCATGCAATGCTGCCTAACATATACAATCTGCCTTCTTGTCTTACTTCACAAATCTGAAATATATCTTTCCTTTCAAATCTTGTCAAATCTGCTCCAAATTACTTTACTGATCTGCATATATCCTTTTCACCAATCTACTCTTAGATGATGCATCATATATGCTTTCTTTCAAATCTGCATTCTACTCTTTTAACTCTGCATATACAATATTCATGTCTGCTGCTATACACAGAATTTTGTTCTTTAATCGGACTGATTTATCATTTTTCACTCTACACACTCACTTCAGAGATCTTTTATTTCCATGTACACACATGCTTGTTTTTTGATGATATAGCATTTATTCCATACTCCACACCACACACTTTTATATTTCTTAAAATAAATCTTATCTGCACTTCATAGTGCTGCTCTTCCTCCTTTCAATACTCAGAAAGTCTTCATTCGATACTTCTTATATTGATCTTCAGATGATATTCATTTACACTCAACTCTTTTCTCCATCAAATATAATATTCAATGAAATCCATAATTCATTTTCACGTCCTCCTATTCCAACACAGAAAATGTTCAATTAAATCCCATCACACTCATAGCACTTTACATTCTTCAGATGATATGCATTTTTACTCACGTACACACAGCACTTCCAGCTACTTCTCTTTCACACTCTTTTTATATATTCTCATACCTCCACGTTAAGGGTGGCATCCCTTATTCATATCCTTTGAAGTGAAACGTTGCTTTCTTTAAGACATCGATGCCTTTTAGACACTTTGTCTTTTCTGACGTGTCTTTTTCTTTTTTTGTCTTTATTCAACTCTAACTGTCTTTTTCATTTCGTCTTTTTCCTTTTGTCTTTTTCCCACATACTTTTTAGGTGTTAATATTCTTTTAAATTTAAATAAGGAAGTTTGCCACGTTGGGATTTATTTCCTGTTTTTTTTTATGTTTTTGTCTTATATGGTATTTGTCAATTTCTTCTTTTGTCTCATTTGGTGATTGCTTTTGTATTCAGATTTCTGAGTCGATCCTTTCTTCTTTTATTCTAAATCTGTTCATTTCTGAAACTGCAGATTAGCAACATATAAAATCACTTTATATTTTCCAGTGATTGCCTTTAATATTGTCATCAATCTGATATGATCGATTCTTTAAGATACCGATGCTTGCATATCTGTTTATGCTCTTCAAGGAACTGCACATGAATTCTTCATAAGGCTGTTCTAAAATAACATTGATCTGATTTATTTTTCTTTTCTGATCTGCATACTTGTACTGTTCATGATCTGCATACTTATATAAGTCTGTATAAGCCTGTCCATTGATTAGTGGCTTTTGGCCTTAATCCAATTTTTCCACATTGATGACTCTACCCAATGATCTCGCCTATTCACTTTGACACCAATGACGACTTCCTTGCCAATCGTCCATATGCCTTGACATCAATGACAACTTTGTCTTTTCAACTTTGACATCAATGACAACATTTCCAACAAGATGAGCATTTGCTAAGTATGGGCTTCAGTAAAAGTGAAGTAGATTCTAATCTTTATTGCATAGTTGTTGGAATTAATTTGCTTATTTCGATATTGTACATAGATGATTTGTTCATTACAAATGTAGAGCAGCTCATTGGAGGGTGCAATGGAGATTTATTTGCTGAGTTTGAGATGGACATCGGCCTGATGCATTAATTTTTGGCGTTAGAGGTTTGACACAGAGTAGAAGGGATTTTCCTTGGGCAGGGTAAGTATGTAGTCAAGATCTTGAAGTGGTTTTAGATGAAGGATTGCAAACCTTTGGCCACACCTATGATCACTAATTTGAAGCGTATAATATCTTCAGATTCAAAGGTGATTGAACCCACATTGCACAAGTAGTTGATAGGTTCCTTGTATTTGGTCAACACCAGTCTAGATAAATGTTTTGTAGTGAACACCATGAGCTAGTTCATGGTGGAGCCTAGGTAGGAGTATTGGGTAGCATCAAAACATTGCTTAGATATTTGAAGGGCATATAGTGGAGTTTAGGAATGATGTCTTGGCTCAACAAAAAGAAGACTTCAATGACACTAAGCACAACAAAGGTAGAGTATATGGTAGCTAGTACCACTAGTTGTGAGGCCATTTGGCTTCACAATTTACTTGTAGGGTTGTTTGATTAGGAGATGGATCCCATGTTGATTTATTGTGATAACCAAAGTTGTGTTAAACTGTCAAAGAATCTAGTGTTTTATGATACGTTCAAGAACGTAGAAATTAAATATCAGTTCATCAGAGATAAGGTTCAAAAGGGAGTAGTTAAGCTCCAATACATTCGTATAGATCAACAAGTAGTTGATATTTTAACCAAGCGCTTAGCAAAAGCGAAGTTTGAGGCGTTTAGAGACAAGCTTGGATTGGTGCAAAATTCCTTCCTTGCTAAGAGGCAATGTTGGATTTTTTAGCTCAGATAGGAACTTTCGTATGGGTTTACTGCAGTGTTCCACGGGGTTTCGGGGACGGGGATGGGGGGACGGTAGGGGACGTGTTTCGGGGACGCGAGGATGGGGGGTCTAAGTTTGGGGGCGGTAGGGGGACGGCGAGGGGACAGCGGCGAGGGGGCGGCAGGGTGCTGAAATACATATAGTACTTAAAAAAATAGTTATAAAAAGATGTATAAGTATAAGAATTATACATCTTGGAGACACTAGGAGTCCCCTAGATGTCTTGAGGACACCCCAGCATCCTCAAAGTCCTAGCAGCGTCTTGGAGATAGCGACATTGGTGGTGGGATGGTGGCGTTGGTGGTGGGCTGGTGGGGGGACGTCCCCCTCAAGTCCCCAAGTCTCCGAGACGTCCCCCTCTAGGAAACGCGAGGATTTTTGGGGGGGACACGTAATTCACTTTAGTGATTAAAGTGAGTCTTTTATTTAGTTAAATAAGTTTAATAAAGTGTAGATAATTGTAATGTCCCCTTCCTAGGCAGTGTAGATGATTCAGGGGTTAGCCTATCATTCAGACCCTCGTAGGATGACAGATGTGTTTAGAGGGTAACTTGTGGCAGTTATCCTGCGTTTGGGAACATTACTCCATCAGTTGATTCAGGTTTGGGCCTTGGCAGACACTTACAGAGTGATTTACAGACACTTACTATTTATAGTAAGTTAGGCAGTAGGGGGTTACTATTTCTGGCAGGGCACCTGGTTCAGTTGGTCAGCTCAGTTTCGATCCAGTTTGATGATTTGATGAGCAAATAGTGATTTTTGGAGCATTTGATAATTATTAAAAGATTATTAATTTGACTTTATAATATAAAGTCACTTTAATGAAATATTAAAGTTATTATTAATGGAAAATTATAAAGTATTTAATACTTTATAATAAAGGAGGAAAAATTAATATTTAATGAGTTTTAATACTCATTTATAAAAAAGACGCCATTTATTAATAATTTTCCTAAGTCTCTAAAAGGGCGAATTATTATATTATTAAATGCAATTAAGTTGATTTTTTGAGAAGGGTCGAACTTTTGAGGAAAAGTTATAGATTTCTCTTCAAGGCAAATCGAACTCATTATTGATGATCATTTGAATTTGTCTTTTATTCTCTTTGAGAGCATTGGGGTTTGTGAAACAAGGGTTTCTGCAAACATTGGATTTTGGAGAATGTTCCCTCTTCAGAATCAGACATACTGAGGCTGTGAAATACCAGTTGAAGATTGTCAGTTGAGTGGCTTCACACAGGATTCATTACAATGCATATTGTGAAGTTCTTATTCAGAGTTTGGGTCGATTTTCTTCCAGAAGGAGATCATTTACTTTGGCCATTGTTTTCCCGACATCTGGCACTCTATTCAAGGCCGTACGGATTTATCATTGCTGGTTGAGGCCGTACTGTACCAGCATACAGGCGTGTGAAGGGAAAACGAGAAACGTCTTTTCCTTTTTGTCTCAGTCCACTCCAGCTTGGTTGCCCTACTTCCCAGTGGTGTTTGGCGTCTACTTGGCTGAGGAAAAGGATGCATTTAATGTTATTTTGATGTTCTTTCAGTTGTGTGCCTTGCTGCAAATAAAAACCAGGTTTTTTCAATTAGTTTCCAGCTGCCTTTTTCATTGCATGTATTGCCTTTTAAATTGTAGTAGTTGGATTGGAATAAGGAAAGCATTCTCAGTTCAAAAATCATAGATTCATTGTTGTTCTAGCATTTTACAAATTTATTGCATTTTATTTCAAAATCGAACCATCTCTCTTTATTGCAAAAACCTCAAAAAAATCACAAAATACAACAAAACAAACAAAACATTGCATTCTCGTCAGAAGTCAGGGTTGAGAGACACCTGGTCTCTTACAATAATCACTAATGATTTAGACTTATCTTTCAAGTCATCTGCTGAATGAGATAAGATTTCTATTTTGGAAGATTAGATGTTTAGCTGAATGAAAATAAGAGCAAAATGAAAATTGTAAGCATTTCATTTAGATTGTCTTTCAAAGGATTGAAAGACTAAGTTTTTCGAAGGACTAGAAATTTGAATGAAAGATACAAGTTGGTTTCCATGCAAGAGTGAGTTATGTCAATTGTGGAGGTTTCCTTAGTACATTTTTTGAAGGAATGAAAAAACATTTGTGAGGTGTAATTATTTGTGTATGCTTCCATTTTTTGTTTCCGCAGTTTGAATTTCAATGATTTATGTGATTAATTCAATGTTTTTAAAGCATTAAGTAATTTGTCATCGTGATTGGAATTTTTAACACTTTTGCTCCTCAAAAGCTCAATAACTCAATAGATGAGGGAACATTTCCCTCACCTTGTCTTTAGGATACCACCTTACCTTCCCTGGTTATTGACCCTTCAAACCAACTTACCAAGTCTCTTGCACTTCCATTATTTTTAATGTCTTTGTGTTGTTTAAATTGATCCCAGCTTTATGTATACTTGCACTAACCAATGTCTACTTTTAGTTGAACAACATGAGTGTGATAGTCATTATAGAGTTTACTTTCAATCAAAAAAGCATAAAAACTTCTTGCCTTGAGCTGAAATGTTAAATCGCTTGTGCCTTAGCTTGAGAACCAAAAATATATGTTTGATTTTAAGTTTGTTTGCATTACATACTTAAAAGGCACACCTTTAGTTTTGTTTGTTATCATTGAACCACCCTAAAAAGTATTGTACATATTGTAAATAGCAAGTACACATTTTTTAGATTATGTTAGTTTTTGTTATAGGGAACTTCCCCTTCCAATTCAAAGAGTGTTTCTACCACACATTTGTTTTGTTTTGTATCCCACTAAAAGGTGTGAATTAAAAGTTTAACATGTTATTAAATATTTTAGCATAAAATTCATTATAAACACTAATACCTCATGTGAATTTACATTAATAATCCATATAAATGTTGCAAGGAGATGGGAAAATGGGTTTGCCTTGGAATTTGTTGGTATACTTATTTATTAGTTAGGGGTAATTACACCAATTGTAACTTAAATTGTGTAAGTTAATTATGTTATTTGACAAAATTAATGTATAAGTTATTAAAAACATTAATATCTTATGTGTAAACCTATAATAGGTTGTCTATATATTATGTCTAATAATCTTGGTTTCTTTCCTCCCTAAAAATTGACTTATATCGTAAAAGTTGTTTTATCAAATTTTCAAGTTTAGGCAAAAATGTGCTTTAATGGGAGTGTGTTGAATGATGTGATACATTTGAATATTTTTTTTTATGGTTTAGGATGTATTTTTGCAATTTTGTTAGATAATATGTACCAATTGCAGGGATAAAATCTCTTTTTATCTGGTTTTCTTAATCTCTTTTAGCCGAGCTTTAAAGCTTGCATAATTATGTTCAAGTCAGCATAGTGAAGTATAGGAAACATTGTGTTTGAATCTCATGCTAGGGAAAATGGTTAAACTTTCTGCCATCTTAGAGCAAACTGATGGAGAATAGTCTCATGAGGGGCATAACCTGTACCTCTATATCAAACATTTGGCAGTAATTTGTTTGGTGTTTGTTTTTGGTTATTAGGTGGCTACTTTCACGGACTAAATGATCTGACTTATGGAGTTGACTTAGAACGTATACGATGGCTTGGTATACTACAGGTATATTAGTACCTTTGTATGAAAATAGAAGGTTATCATTATATTTCCTTGCAAACTTTAAAACTTCTAATTCGTCCTATTTTCACTACTCAAGTCATTAGATGTCTTTATGTGCTCAATCTCTTTTCTTTGTTCAGTGATCTGTTATTAGTGGAAATATACTGTAACTTATTCATCAATGCGAATCTTTATCTTTCCAATTAAGAATTTAGTTGAGATATTTGATATTATATGCCTAATTAAGCCTGATTAGTTATTAATAGCCATCACCAGAGATGTGACTTATCCTATTGAAAGTCTCTTGTTCACATATAAATAAACCTAGTGTCCTACTCATTCATTCCTGTCTATCTATTCTTATATTCTTATTTTATATTCAACCTATAAATATTCTATATTTATCATCTATACCTAGTAGCTACGTGACAAATGGTATCGGAGCTAATTCCCTTGTAACCTTTAGCTTGCAAAATTGTTCTTGTTTACATGTGGTTTGGCCAAATTTTAATTTTGCCACTGAAAAATACTTTTCTGGCTTGTGGCTAGCGTCCTTCACCAATTGGTTTGAACAATATAAATAAAAGATTGAATAAAACATATGATTCTAAAAGCTTAAAAAATATCAACTAAAAATCAAAACTATCCTAACCAAATTATTTTCAATAAAAAAGAAACAAAGGTACAAATTAGGAAAATAAGTTTTATTTTATTTTTATTAAAGAAAAACACATTGAAAAACAATATAAAACAAACAAAACAGACATTATAAACAAATAAAATAACTTAAAAAAATGTTGGCTTTTGGAGTCCTTGTGATCCAAAAGTTGTATCATGTGTTTGGTGCAAGTGTAGTTGTCTGTATAATAGGTTAGATAGCTGTAATGTGTTTTGGTTTGGTAGTTGGTAATAGGTAGGTAGTTCGGGATATTACTTAGGTGGTTGAGAAGTGAGAAAATTATATAAGCCCAATGTAACAACTTTGTTATTAATTTTGTGAATGTGGTATATGAATATATATTTTTTATCACCAATATGAATCGGTGGCTTAGTGTCTTGGAGCTACAGGCTAGGGGGATTATTCCTTAATGATGTACTCAAAACATAGGGAGAGCCCCTTTAACCTCTTGGGTGAAGAGACAATGTTTCACTCCTCTCCTTGTGAATTAGTTGATGGTTGAACTCAGGTTGGTTGGTATGTCGTGCATTTAGAGTATGCAGCCAAACCAACCTAGCTGACCTTTAGGTGCTATGTGAATATTATGTTAGAGTATTATTCTAAAATTTATGTGATTTTTATTTTCTCATGTTCTTGATTCTTACAAGTGGTATTAGAGCCATACCATCACCAATGGGGTAGATGTCTGTGGGACATCTCCACAATCTCTGCAGCTTGCTGTTCTAGCATTTTCTTCTCCAATTTATTTCTTTTCTTTTTCCCTCCAACTCTTCATCATGATACTCATACGAATCTGCTACATGAAATAGTGGTGATATACCCAAACCTTTGTGTAATTCATCTTCATATGCATTTCCAGAATCAAACTTCCTGATAATCTTGCAAGGACTAACTTCATCTTTAGCTTATTATGTGTCTTGAGGAAATCTTTCCTTTCATAGATATACCATTAACTCATTCTTAATTCATATGCTTTTTATCAATCTTCTCCTCATACATAGTGTTCATTCTTTCCAATTGTTTTCTTACTTTCTCATGCAATATCTTCATGTGATCTACAAATTCCTTTGCTTTTGTACTTCTCTTTTCTTCATTCCTAATGTCTCTCAACTTTGTCAGATTCCTTGGATTAGTTCCATATACTATCTCAAATGGTGTTCCTCCTATTTATCAAATTATTATAAGCAAATTCAGCTTGTGCTAATGCCATATCCCAATTATTTGTTCTTTTTTGGTTAAACACTTTAATAAGTTACCCATACTCCTATTCACCTCTTCTATTTGTCCATATGTTTTTGGGTGATATGGTAAACCGAATTTTAACTCAATTTTCATCTTTTTCCTTAATATTCTCTAAAAATAACCAACAATTTTGGCTCTATTAAAAATTATGCTCCTTGGCAATCCATGCAATCTTACAACCTCCTAGGAAATTCAATCAACTATATGTATGACATTGTTTGTTTTCTTACATGCTACAAAATGTGCCATCTTAGAAAATCTATCAACTACAAAAGTTGAATCATGACCTCTTTGCATTCTTTGAAAGCCCAATATAAGATTTATATTGATATCTTCTCAACTCTTCTCTAGAACGGGCAATGATTTATGCAATCCAACATTTTGACTACTACCTTTTGCAACTTGACAAACTGTGCAATTTTGAGCATACCTTTTTACATCCTTATTTATGTTTGGTCAAAACTATTTTTCACTTACCATTGACATTTTCTTGTCAGTACCAAATGTCCTACTAGTCCATCACTATGCTTTTATTTCATCAAAACTTCTGTCATTGAGCTTCTAGGAATACATAATTGACTTCATTTGGATAACATATGAATTATCATCCTAAATCAAATAGTCTAACCACTTAGTTCTATCCATACTTACAAGCTCTTTACATGCTTTGGAAAAATCAACATTAGCTTTACACAAATACATTTGGATCCAATTATTTCAACTCTCATTTCAATATCAACAAATTTTGTCTCCTACTCAATGTTGGAAATGTTAAGTCATTGATGTCAAATATGAGAGGACAAATGTTATCATTGATGTAAAAAGAAATGGATAGGATTATTGGCAAGACAATTATCCATGTGTAGCAGGTTGATAGCAACGGATTTACAGATGTATGACAGATCTTCAAGAAGACATATGGAGAGTTTATGAGCAGATGTTTAAAGAACTTATGAGCAGATTCGTAAAGAATGAATAAGTAGATTGAGACATGAACAAAATTAGGATGCAAATCTGAAGGTGAAGTCTCAAACATGAAACAGCAATTAAATTTGGGTAATAAACAACAAACCAAATAAAAGTTAAAGTAGTGATTAAGTGTTGATAGAAGGCAGCAATTAAAAGTGAAAAACAATGATTCATATTTTTAATAAAGACAAAAAGTCACATAAAAACAAAATCAGAAAAAGACAAAAGTGGATAAAGACAAAATCACTAGAGGACAATTTGGAGAAGAAGACAAAAGTGAATAAGACAAAATCACTAGAGGACGATTTGGAGAAGAAGACAAAAGTGAAGAAGACAAAATCACTAGAGGACAAAATTTGTTAAGGGAAGGGCTGCAATTTGTTTGTGAAGAGATTTTAGAAACAAAGAGACATATCCATCGACAAAAGACATATCTATTGAAAAGGTATAAGAGGTAAATGATAGGAACATTTGAAGGAGTGTGTGATGAATATTATATGAATAAGAGTAGATTGAGAAAGGGTTAAAGGGTAGAAATATGAAGTCCATTTGAGATTCATATTGATGAAGATATGCTGCCATATATGAAGGTCAATTGCAAATACATATGTGACAAATGTATATGAAAATTGAGAGTTGAATGTTAAGAAAGATAGTGCACTTTTAAAGTGAATTTATAGATCAGATTTGTGAAGAGAGGATTGTGTGAAGGGATGTGATTGTTTGGAAAGTTGTGTTGTTTTGTTTTGAAAGGTTATGAACATTCACTTAAGTCACCTTGTTTCACAAGTTTAAAAGGAAACTTTGGGTGAAATTTTGAAGTGAGTGGAGTGTCGTGTGAAAGACATAGAAAAATATCATAGACACCAAACAAATGAAAAACAAAGTTTAAGAAGATTATTTGCAGATTTGTTAGTGAAAAGAAATGATTGTTTGAATGGTTGTATCCATTTTAAGAGGTTGTATCCATTCATAGAATCACTAAAGACATAAAGGCAAGTGGAGAAGTTGTGTGTGAGCGTGAGAATGAGAATGTGAAATAAAAGAGCAGAGTTAAAAGACTTGTGTGAATCTTACAGAAGCACCATATATCACAAAGAAGAATGAGAGTGTGAATGATTGGGTAAGACAAGAAGATAGATTGTATGTGTTGAGCAAATTTCTGGCAGGGGTTCAACAATTCAGTTCATTGGCTATATCAGGTAGGGCGGTTTGAGCAGTTTGACTGGATTGGTATCCCACACTCTTGGTGGTTATTTTGGAAAATTCAATACTTTGGTTGAGTTTATATTTTAAGTGAAATATTTGGCTAAGGCATGGTGGACGACTTTTGGAGAAATATATAAGTTAAAATTATAATGTATTTCTCTTATTTTCTTGGACGCCTAGCTTGGAGGAACAAATAATTGGTTTTTATAAGGTTGTTTCACTTAAGCTTTTTTGGACGCCTAGATTATGTTTTATTTGCATTTTTAATAAAGATATTCCTCTTTCTTATGTTGGACAATTTAGAGGAGACTAATGAAATTCAAATGCAGTAAAATGAAAGGTGAATATGAGTTTCATTTGGGCGTACCTTTTGGAGGGAAAAGTGAGTTTGAATTTCTGGGTTGGAGAAGTTATAAATACAATACCTTGCCTCTTCATTTTATCATTCATTGCTTATCATAGCGAAGTGTTGCTGAAATTATTTCAGAACCCTTGCTTCGAGGAACGCATACCTCTTAGCTGGTTTGAGATTGCTTCTTCATTTAGAGGTTACAGATAGAGCTTCACAGAGATGGCTTCATTTGATGTTTTCTTATTTTGGAAGAGTTTTTTCAGTTTTGGTGATGCTGGTGTGGTGCTTGGCTGAAGCACATTTTCGATCGTAGCTCCTTGCATGATTTTTCTGTGTTTCTGGGTATTGGCTTCATGGATGCAGTTGCCTTGGGCAGCCCTTTGCTCAAGATTTCATAATTTTTGGTGAAGTCTTTGATTTTCTAGACAAGTCGCCCTTCTCAAGGGTTTATGCCAATTGTTGTTTGTGCCTTTGGATGTGTGCTAAATTAATTGGAGTTGTTTGGAGAGGTTTGTCACTTGGTACTTGGTCGCTCAGCTCCTAGGAGTCGTTTGCATTCAGTTTCACATCATTCAAAGAAGTATTGGCGAAGTTACGAGCATAAAGGTGAAATATGTACTTGCTGGTTTGAGTTTTCAGTTTGCTGCAATTTTGTATCAGACCTGTTATTTCAGTCATCTTGGCCACATTTCATATGCTGGATATCAAGTACTTGTTAGGAGATTATGCTCTAACATTTTGGTGATCATAGAATATCTATATCTCATATTGTAAAGTTGAATCAATAGTACTGATCAACTCTTTATATTTCTGCAATTTACATTTTGTATTCCCACTATTAGTGGAAGGGACAGGACTCGCCGTCCATTACTTTTAGTATTTTACTTTCTTGTACTGCCCGCTGAAAAGCAGAAGGGGTCGGCTAGCCGCTCAGACATTTACTTTTCTTGTAATATCACTCCCGCTGAATAAGTGGTTGAGTATGCATTTTCATTTCATGCTGATTGGCTGAGCCATCTTTACACTCCCGTTGAATAAGTGGTTGAGTTTGCATCTGAATTACAATCTGATCGGCTGAGTCGTTTCTCATATTGTACTATTCAACATTTTCCGTTTTACAAGCTAACGATCCCCTTTCCACCGTATGCTCTCACCTTGCCCTCACTAGGATTTGGGTGATCAGAAAGTGAAGGGTTACTTTCAGCTGGTTTATTTTGATCATCTAACATTAACGGGTGAAGTTATTTGTGAAAAAAAGTTGAAAAAATTATAAGGGGTATATCTCAGGCTAAGGCCTAACCACTACACTAAAAGACCAACCTAGTAGTGAGGTCAGCTACCTAGGGTGTTAAGGGTGACGACTAGGGAGGAATCTTCCACCACTAAAGCCACCATCGGAGAATCTGGGGTCTTACGCAAGCCTTCCGAACACGTGGCCGCCGGGACGCACCCAGCCGCGCGCAGGGACATTACAGCCCACCACGCTCTGCGAGTCTTGACCTCGAGACCTTGCCTCTGATACCACTAAGGCCCAACCACTACACCAAAAGACTGGTCTAGTAGTGAGGGTGGCTACCTAGGGTGTTAAGGGTGATGACTATGGAGGAATTTTCCACCACCAAAGCCACCACTGAAGAATCTGGGGTCTTACGCAAGCCCGCCGAACATGTGGCTGTTGGGACGCATCTAGCTGAGCACGGGGACATTACATCACCCTTGACATCAATGACAATATTTTTCCAACATGTACCATCTTTGTAAAATTTATAGCACCATTATTTACCATTGCATGGAAGGAACAAAAGGTATTGAAGTTACCCTTAGGGTGTGTCTCTAAGGCAAGCCCTTTAGGTGGAGGAGGTAATCTGAAGCGATTACTTTTGTTATTATTTTGAAGATGTCCTTGATATTGATGAGCTCGACCATTTTGTGGACACTATCTTTTTAGATTTGTCACATTAGTAACTACTTTGCAAAAGTGGACCAATAGAACTCAGAATCATTATCTTAATTGTGTCTTTTTTGATTTTCATAGTGGTAATCATGTAGTTTTCCATCACAATTGCTTGTTTTTGTGCTTCCTCTAATTATTTAATTTGATTGGGTTTAATTATGAATGCAACCTGTAATGGAAGTGCATTAATAAAGCAACTCAAGAGTATCTCCGGTGAAGGCTTCAGAGTAGCATTAATTCTTTCAATGAGGTAGTTAAATCTTGCAAAGAATTTTGTCATGGGCTCATTAGTTTCCTTCTTTGCATTGGATAGCTTGTAAAGTTCCCAACTGGATTTTTGTGATGGCTTGAAATTTTGTTTAATAGTCTCAAATTTTTTTCTTTTATGGTTATTGAACAGTTTTATATAGGGTGTAAATAATAGTAGCATAAATTATCCAAAAGGATTTCTAACATAGATAGGATTTCTCAAATATTTCCACAATATATAAATTTCTTACAAATTTAGAAATTGAAACAATGTATTTCTTATCAAGTAATTGATGTCTAACCTCTTAGCATAGCTGCAAACAGACAGGAGAATATGAGGACATTTAGTGATGTTTGGAATATTCCTTTTACTAGTTACCCACTACTGCAATAGGTTTTGCAGTGCTATAGGGTTTTAAGATTATAAAATGGAAAATATCCAAATCTCTAATGTCCCTCTACATGCCTCAGCTCTCTTCATATTGTCATGCTTCCTTCTAGGGTAAGTTCATTTGGTTTATGCACACCATGACCTCCTTAATCCCTGTTTCGCGTCCTTATTTGCCACCAGAACAACCTGACCTGTCATAGAAATGAGTAGCACCCTTTTTGTTTATTTCAGCTCCATGATGGTTAATGCCTAGCTATAAATTGTTGCGACTCCTTGAATGCTTTTCTTTTGACACCTTTGTTGTTGTACGCTGCCCAAGTGCCTTTTTGAGGCATGAAACACAAAATACATTATGGATCTTGCTTTGCTTTGGCAACTCCAATGCGTAGGCAACTTCTACTATCCTCCTCACAACCTTGTATGGCCCATAAAATCGAGGCTTAGATTTTCTGCTTTGCTCTTCTTAGAAGATGATTGCCTATAGGGCTGCAATCTTAAGAAAATGTAAAGAGACCTACTTCTAATTGCGATTAACAATTGAAAGATCACCCTGAATATAGCAGAAGTTTGAAATTGAAAACTATTCACAAACAGATCTCAGGAAAAAAAATTATATACTCAGACTGAAATGAAAACCATCTATCAGGAAACTGAAATCATTATCATGCATTCTAGAGAGTAGAAATCATATGCAAATCTATGTCATAGCAATTGCCAATAAGAGTGATAGACCAATTCAACAATCAGCTTACAGAAGTATACTTGAATCACAGTCGGTTACATTCAATGGTGTTTCACGGGGATACAGTCAGAGACTGAAATTGGTCCAATTAGCAATACTCCGAGAGGAGTCGCTTCCAAGTGATAGGATCTTTGCAAGGTAAGACGTCTAAAAGTCATGCTGCTAAATTCCTTGCGACTGATCGCCCAATTTTGAGCTTGCGATTCTTCTAGTAAATGCTGACAATGTCTTAGAAGTATACAACTCACCCCCTGCGATGCTGGTCATATGATGTTTGCACTATGAGGAGTCACCCTCTTCGTGCTATCAATGTCTGTGTGTTGCCTCTGAAGATCGGGTGATGTGAATAGGCTCGCTGTATGGATTCACAACCACCAGTAATAGTAGTGAAGCCGTCTAGGGGAAACAAATTAGTCTGAGAGTGTAAAGGATGACGCCTTGTGGCTAGAGTTGTAGGCTCGGCCACAACGATTTGATTACTTCCTCCTAGCAATACCTTGCACGATGTAATAATAACTCAGCGATATGCGGAAGACTGGAATTAAACATGAATTCACAGAGTCAAGATGGTCGTCTCAACTTGTGCGCAATCAGTGAGGGGGCTACGTCCCTTAGCAGATCGACATGGCAATTTCCATCAAATTTGTGATGCTCTAACTCCACCAAAGAACCATTATTAATATGATAATCATCGCCTTCCTCAAATGAGGTTGGCCACTAAAGAAAATCGCCTTCCTCAAGGAGGTCAGCCATTGTCACAAAACAAAATAAACTTAAATATTATTTTTTAATAATTTAAATTTAAAAATTCAGATTTGATTTGGTGTTTAAAAACACCTTTCCTGCCAAGAGCTCCTTTTGGGGCCAACCTAAGAAACGGGGACATGACAAAAAACCAAGTCACTAATCTCAAAAGACCACTCCATTCTATGCCTATCAGCATAGATCTTCTATTGATTTTGTGCTTTATGAAGGTTATCTTTCAATCTTTTCAAGATGTCTTGACTCTCCCATACCCAATCTTTGGCCTTTGGTACCCTATTGTTAGCCATGACTAAGTCCACAAAAGACATTGCATCTACTTATCTATTTGGGGATGGTAATTGGTGCTTGGGTTAGTTTGATACCTGTTAACTTGAAGAGTTCTTGCCAGAACATTCTTAGAAATTTGTTGTTTTGATCATTCACTATATTCTTGAGTAAACCATGTATTTTGAACACCTCCCTGAAGGACAATTGTGCAACTTGTGGAGCCTTATACTCAAAAGATATGGCAAAGAAGTGAGCATACTTAGTCTATCAACCACCACAAATATGTAGTCTTTGCCTTGAACTTGCAAAAGTCCTATGGTAAAATCCATAGACACTCTTCCATTTCTACTCGGTAATCGGAAGGGGCTGCAATAAACTTGTCGGGAAGGTGTGCTCTGACTTGTTCTACTGAGAAGTCAAGCATTCTCTCACATGCTGCAAGACATCAACCTTAGGTCCTTTACAAGTGAATCTCTCTTTGACCTGTTTGTATGTTTTGAAGTAACCCAGATGTCCTACCATGGTGTGTCATGGATGGCTCTCAATATTTTCTCCATTTTTGATTCTTGGACAATGTAAATTCTTTCCTTGTACAAAATAAGTCATCTACCACGTTGTACTTGTTGTCTTGAATCTTCTCTTTTGTAAACTCGCAAGCAAAAGTGGTTTTGGAGTATTCTACCAAAAGATTAGCCTTTCAATCTGCTGAAATTTGTGACTTAGCATACAAAGTAGATTTCTTGGACAAGGCATCAACAACTACATTTCTCTTCCCCTTAACATATTTTATATCAAAGTCATATGCTTTTAATTTGCTAACCCACTTTTGTTGCCTTTCATTTAGATATTTTTGATTCAAGAAGTATTTGAGGTTGTTATGATTAGTTCTTACCATAAACTTGCCTCCTACCAAGTATTGCCAAAATTTAGCCAAGTCATGCATAATGGCTAACATTTCCTTATAATAAATAGAAAATATTTTCTCTACCTCTTTGATTTTCTTACTCTCAAATGCAATAGGATGCTTGTTTTGCACAAGGACCACTTCAATGCCCTCACTTGAAGCTAATTAAATGTTTGCCTACGGAATGTAATTCAAATCTTACGTACTACTGGCAAACTAGTCATGTGCAGAACATAGAATAAAACAGTAACCAGAAAGATATCATGTTTGAATACCAGAAACTTTATTCATTATCAGAAATATCATATACAATCCAAGAGTATCAGCAGTGCTTAACAATATAACCATCGGCACATAACTATCTCCCGACTATCCCAACAGACTACATATAACGTTCGGCGGTGGCTAGATAACCAACCGACACGACGTTTCATAACAACATTAACATTAACATTAATCCGAACATGATTACCCGAAGTACATGACATGTATTATTCTTACTAATCTATAGCTTTATTAGTAATTGGCCGACTACGACCAAGGCCGACTACGGCCGACAACAAAGTAAAATATACTGCTAACATCATCCCCCCCACAAAAGAAGTCGTCTTCCAGACGACATACATATAGAAAGACAAGTTCAATGAGAAGTAGGGGGAAGTGAGTGCGTCCCTGGATGCACAGATGACGTCGGAGTAGTAGAAGAATGCTCCGCTCGCAGTCGCCTCACCTCCTCAGTACGTGTGCGAAGCTGCTGATCGGCCAGTATCTCCCTCTCCCTTGCAGCCTTTACCATACGGGCTGCCTCCATCAGTTGGCTTTTTTCCTTCTTCGCCTCTGCACTCTTGGCCGCCAAATCAACATCTTTTGCAGCCAACTGATCCTCCAATGCTTTTACTCGCTGCTCCCATGCTTCCTCTTTCTGCTTTGCTTCCTCCTCCAAGGTGGCCACCCGAGGCTCCAAGACTTCCAATCGAGCACCCCTCTCACTGGCAAGCCGAGTTTGTTCGGCCAAGTCATTCTGGATGTTCCTTATGGTAGCAGTGGACTCCTCCTTAACCCTCTGCAGGAGTCTATAGGCTTCCACTCTTCGTGATACCGCTACCTCAGTAGCAAATACTTGGCGTTTCATGAGGAGAAAGACATCCCGAAAGGCAAGCTCTATGTGATATAAGCTTTCCAGAACCCCTGCGTCTCTCCCTGCTAGTCTCAGTGATCGACCCCGCCAGGCTCTCATCATTGCAGAAGTCTCTCCTGCTGGCCACTCCTCGCTGAATATCCGTGTGAACTCAGCCTCACACCCCATCTGGAGGAATCCTCGGATGCGCTGAACTTCCTGGCCCACTAGAGGAGATCGGCCAATCCTGAGGTCTCTGGACACCTGTCCCACTTGGATCATTAACCTGCCCATATGCTCTAGCTCCTGTACATATCGTTGCACCGTGCGTAGTGGGTCTAATGGGTCTGGTTGTGACATCTCCACAACGAATCCCTCCGTGGAGTCACCCTCCTCGTTCTCCTCATCGCCGGGAGCTGTAAAAGGTTCTGCCTCCTCCTGGGGTGGTTCCCCGACTACCTACTGAGGCTCAGGCTCATGTATGGCCGTCCCTGGCTCCTCTTCTGTTCTAGCCTCAGGGTGTGCAAGTGCGTCTTCGACAAGTCTGGCCGTCTCGCTTTGCTGAGTGTGAACGACTGGCCCTTCCTCACCCCCTAGTCCCTCCGAGGGACTCTTCTCCTGCTGTTCTGGTTGCTCGGCCACTTCTAAGGTGAGGCCTATTGATCCCAACCAGCTGTCAATCTGGGCTACCCCGGGTGCTCCTGGGGCTGGGGTAGTCTCCTCAGTGGCCGCAATCGTTCCCCAAGTTCCTGCTACTGAAGTTGCCACTCCTGACGCTGCCGATCCTAGCGGTGGTGTAAGGGAACAGGCCGTTGGCAATATCTCGACAGAGGCAGTGGAACCTACCGATACAGTGGCTGCCCCCTGTGATGTCGTGGTGGCAAGTGGTGCCCACCCTGGCGATGCACCAGGTAATGAGGCAGCTACCCTCAACATTCGCCTGGCTCCAACTGGCGAAACAGGAAGAGTGAATGTCACTGAGTGTGTGTTCTCCCTGGCTGGCGGTGCGGGGAGAGTAAACCCTGCTGGTCGCAACACTGGTATGTCGATCTCCCCTACTTCCTGACCACCGATGGCGACGAACACCTCCTCATCGACTGGTGGACTAGAATCCGAGGACGAGGAAGATAAATCAATGGGCTCATCCCTGTCCGATGCATCACTCTATTCAGAGGCCTCCTCCGCTGATGTTTCCTCTTCCGCCGATGCCTCCTTCCGTTTTCTCTTCTTTCTTGAAGCCGTGCTCTCACCAGCTTGCTTCGCTTCCAGTTCAGACCAGTAAAATACTGTCGGCAACCCAGGATCCAGGTGAGTGAGTGGCTGCAATCGACCCCATTTGCCTTCGGGCACCTGTGTGTGAACGACATCGAGGAAGAGGGCTATAGCATGCTGGGTCATGTAGAAAGCCTTATGCCTCTGCAATAAGAAATCTCTCATCCTCTCTGCAAGTAGCCTCGCCCAGTTGTACACTTGGCCGACGCGGAGTCCTACCATGTAGTCCACCATCTAGATAGCAATATCCGATGCTCCGCTGGCACCTGTGAGTCGGCATTTTATTAAGTCCATCAGGCATTTCCGTTCGGCCGATGCCAGATGGTGTTTCTGGAGGCCCCTGTTCCTGTGTTCCATATGGTCTCTTGTTCCTCCGCTGTCAGATCACTGCGACACACTTGTTTGATTAACACCTCCTTGTGCTGCTGTGTCATTTTCTTGGGTTTGTTAACCCCTATTCCGGCGGCTGGAACGCCAAACACTCGCTCGAAGTCTTGTGGCCAAAATGAAATGGTGACTGAGCAACCTCTGTAATCAATTGTTGATTTGTGCATATGCCTGCAGTAGTTGTCCACCATCGCCTTCAACCAAGGCTCAAACTCCCGAGAATTGAAGAAAGGTACTACCACAGCTTTGTCTACCCGAGCGTGCTGAAGCGCAACCTTCAAGGAGTGGTCATTGGGAGTGCTTCGCCACCACTGTTTGCACTCGTTGCCAGTAAGCTTCTCCCATGCCATCGTCTCATTATCAGCATCCATCTTCTTTCTCTTCCCTGCCAAAGCTACCTTCGGCCTATGCTGCACGACCTTCTTACCTTTGTCCATTTTGTTATCAATTCGGCGATTCTAGGCGATTTTATAAACTCCGAAACGGTTACCAAAACTGCCGAATTCTGGTAACTACCGTACCCAATAAACCTGAGACTGCCAAAATTATGAGAAAGGATGGAAATGCCGTACGCCCTGGAGAGATTGAGTTTGTACAGCCTGGAGATTCTGTGTCTGAAGGGGCCGTACGATCTGACAACTCTGGCAACCTTGTACGACCTGAGAGGGCCGTACGACCTGGAACACTTGAAAAATTTGTATGCTTTGAATGATTTGTGGAATCCGTACGACTGGAATGATTTGTGCAGTCTGTACGGCTTGAATGATGTGTGCAGTCCGTACAACTTGAAAGGTCTGTGAAGTCCTTACGACTCTGCAACTCTGGAAATTTCGTATGTTTTGACTGGAGGGCCGCACGCTTTGACTGAATGGCCGTACGATGTGAGAAAGGAGTGAAATCCGTACAACCTGAGAACTTGGTAAAATCCGTACGACCTGGCACCTGTGTGAATTTCGTACGGCTTGAAAGACTGGTGAATGCCGTATGCCTTGAAGAACTTGTACCTGAATGAGCCGTACGACTTGAAAACTTGGCGAATGTTGTAGATTCCGTACGGCCTGGCAACTTTGGGAAATCCGTACGACTTGGCTCTTTTGTGGAATTCGTACGACCTGAATACTTAGTGAATTCCTTGCGACCTGGACACTCTGCGAATTCTATACGACCTGGAGATCTTGCAAATGCCGTACGGCCTTGGGTTTCTGTGAATTCCGTACGTTTTCCACACTTGATAAATATTGATGATGCCATACGGTCTTCTTCCCTGTGCTTGACCAACGCTGAGGGTGCCGTACGATCTCCTTCCTTGTGCTTGACGTGCCTTTGCTACTGATAAATCCGTACGGACTTTTGTTCTCTTCTCTCCCTTTGTGATTTCGCTGTATTTTGCCCTTTCTCCAAGCTATCTCATCTTTAAATGGCCGTACGATTGGGGTTTCTGTATTTATTTTATTTCCAACTTTATTTAATTTGATCACTTTCTCCCTTAGGCGCCCACTTCTTCTCATGACTACTTGTATTTTAATTTTTCGCATTTTAATACTTCTTTTCTTGGTGTCCAAGTCGTTTAATTTATTATTTAATTTTTTCTCCTTTCTTTTACTTTCTTTTCTGACTTCCTTCATATTTCTTTTATTTTTTTCTTCTTTTTTCTTTTTTCTCCATTCGCCTTGTTCTTCCTTATTTACTCTTTTATTTTCCTTATATTTTCTGATGTCTCATAGCTTTTTTCCTTTCTATTTTTATTTTTTTCAACTTCTGTTCATTTTCTCTCTCCTCCCTTCTCTCTTCTCTTTTCATCCCTCTTGTTTCACTGTATTCTCGAACTTTTAATTCCGAAGTGTAGTACCATTTACATGTGTGTGGTGGCCTTTTATAACATTCTTCTTCACAACACGTTCCTATATACTCTATATCAAACCATTTATCAAGTAAAGGGGCAGGACGAATACCTCGAAAACTTCCATCGATGTACCTTCCGCCGTACTGTTGATACCACGTAACATCGTCGCCTTGTACTGTTGGTGGTCCCGCTAGGTTAGGAATTATTTTCCAGAGTCCATCTTGAGTTGCTATCTTCCTAACCCTTGGTATTTTTCTTCTTTCTCGACGCATTTGTTTCAGAAGGTCTTCTATATACCCGTCCACTGTTGACACAAATGTGTCTTCTGTCCTCAATATTGTCTTTAAGCAAGGGGCCTTTTTCTCGAAGTAAGCCTCCCATTGTTCATCGTCCCAGTCCACCTCCTCGTCATCCTTCTGGTGCTCATTTTGTTCATGGTCTTCTTGCTTCTCTTTTTTCGCCTGGGCTTCCGTGTCCAATTCCTTGGCTACATATCCTCGTTTTACTCCTTCATAAGGGGCTACATAGTGCCAGTGTCCCCCCATTCGGCGCCATAGGGCAGGGGTTTCGAACACTACATTGGTTAGGTGCTTGTGTATCCGTGGTACTGCAATTCCTTCCACTTGCTTCTCTGCCAACCTCTCTTCAATTAATTGATCTCGACCTGATTCTGCCCAGACATCATCTGCTACATATCCGAGACCTCCTAGTCCCCAGTCTTGTTCTCTCGGGCCTTCACTTTGCACAGGCCAATCTTCCTTTGTGGCATAGCCCAACATGTTGATGGCGATAGTATTCTTCTCCTTTCTCTCCTGATATGGCTTTAACTTCGATCCGTTGATTGCCTCCGATATCAGTGACCCATCTAGATTTTCTAACTTTATAGAACCATTGTCACATACTTCCCGTACTTGGAACGGTCCTAACCAACGAACTTTAAACTTCCCCGGCTTGATCTCCTTACGGCCGTTATATTTCAGAACTAACTGTCCTGGTCGGAAATTCATTCGCCAGAGGTGCTTGTCGTGCCAATACTTCCTTCGCCGCTGCATATTCTCCGTCGCCCATTGTGCCATCACCCTTCGCTCGTCCAGCTTATTCAGTTGGTATAGTCTTTCTTTTAAATTTTCAGTATCACCCAACTGATTCTCCACGGCTATCCTTAGGCTTGGTACCATGTACTCCATCGGCATCATTGCCTCCTGACCGTACATTAATTGGAAGGGCATGTGGCCCGTTGTTACCTTGTACGTTGTACGATATGCCCATAGGATGGCTGGTAACCTTTCTTCCCAGTCAGCTTCTTCCACGCCACATGATTTGTGAATAACTGATACGAGCACCTTATTTGTAGACTTCGCCTGGCCATTAGCTCGCGGGTAGTATGGACTCGACAGGTTGTGAAAAATTTGGAACTCCCTCGTCATCAACCTGATAACATGATTAACGAAATGCCCTCCACGATCACTCGTGATCCGAATGGGGATGCCGTACCGTGTCACTATTTGCTCATAGATAAATCTTGTTGTACTCTGCGCTGTATTGTTTGGCAATGCTCGAGCTTCAGCCCACTTGTCATGTCCCCATTTTTGACGAGCATCAGAGTTCGTAAGATTGGCCTATCAGGAGACCCTCGTAGGCTGACAGAGTGGTTAGAGATTAAGTTTAGGAGCTTAACCGACTTGAACCGGCGGTGTTGATCGAATGGCTTTACCGTTTAAGATTTCGATTGGGCTTCTTACTTGAGTTGCTATTTTAGGTTCTGGCTGACGGCGTGGGACCCCTGCTATTTTTAGCGGTATGACTTTGGCGGCGTTCAGGAATCACGCCGATTGTTAAAGATGGAAACTGAGCAGACGATGTCGGATGAAGGCGAGAGAAATATTAATATTTAATTGTATTAATTAAATGAGTATTATGTTATTTATAATATAAAGTTATAATTTTTAATTATAACTTAAGTGATTCTCATAAAGGGGGCGCCCAACATCAGGGAAGGGGTCATTTGCATATTAAATTTATAATTTAATATTTTGGCCGAGACTATTGAAAGATTAAAAGAATTAAAAGTTAAATATATTAAAATTCCCTATTATTAAGGAAATCGCACTTTTGAGCAATATAATGCATTTGCCTTGGGAATCGAGCCATTATGACATGTTATGCAGAAATTGATTTTTGATCAAGTCTTCTTGAGCAGCCAAGGGTTTTCAGTTTCACGAGGCATTGGAGAAGCGAGCCATCTTAACGATCATTGCTGATTCGGTGATCTGTACATTCGAGAGGATATCTTCATTGAAGTTATCACGAAACGTTCGAGAAACTGCTTTTCGGCTTGCTGCAATAATCAGGTTTTCATCAAAATACTGTTGCTTTTTTAATTGCATGTTATTGGATCTCATTTGTCATCATTCCAGAGGATTAATAAATAGACTGGCATCAGCATTTTCAGTAGATTTAATCATTTCCAGTATTGCATTATTTTATATAAATTTATTTAGCATCTTCTTTTCAAAACGCAAAAATGAGAAAAAATTAGCAAACCCGAACTGATTCTGAAAACGAGGGGAGAAACGGGGGTTCCTCTGATGAAATACGAGACAAATCCACCGCCATCCGGTTTGCCGTCTTGCCGGCCGAGCAGTTTGGGTCTTACGGTATTATTCATTGATGACACAGTTGACGAACTATGAGGTTCGTCTGGCGGCCGGGAAACATGGTGACGAAGCCGAAAATTCGGGGCCCGATAGAACAGATAATCTTAGAACAGAGATTCCTTACAATAACAGAGATCAGGGCCGTGCAGAGGTCTTGCATGCACTCAGAGATCTACGTGCAGGTCAACGACAGTCGACTGAGGTATTGCAGCAGTTGGCAGTTGTACTTCAGAGACTGGGTACTCCGGGGAGACCGTCACCACATCGTGACGATGACAGGAGTGTTACAGGTTCACGGAGAGCTCCTAGGACAGTGTCACGGACAGCAGATAGGCCTACTAGGCCCACTTTCACGAGACAGGAGCCCGATGAGGTTTTAGCAGGTGAAAAACATGAGGGTTTGTACGCTGGTACATTTAGGACAGCGAACGACGAGTGGCAGTTAGCACCACCTGAGTTCAGCGGAAGGATTACCATTGACAGAACACCACAAAACACAGAAAGAGAAGTGATTAGCATGTTTCAGGAGTATAGCATTCTACCGCAGAAAATTAAAAAGGAACTCCCTTTCATGAGTTACATGGATTTGCACCCGAGTCTTTGCCATAAGACAGAGTCTGCAAGACAGAAATATCTCACTATAGCTCGTGAGTTGTTTACGCCTGGAACGGATAGAGAATCTACGCATAAGGGTGATACAATCCTTCATGAGAATGATTTGGTATTTTCAAATCCCTATGAAGTAGGCAGAAATTTATTACATGAATTTGATAAGCGTGCTGATTTGAGTCAAGACAACACTAGCACAGCTTTGGGTAATGATATACCTACATCGTCCTTGCAAGAGGTGACTCAAGAAGATTCTACGATGGAGGCCACTTCTGATTTTTATGACAGCAATGGTGAAACTTCGCGTGAGCATGAGACAACAGCGTTTTCACATATGCAAAGTAATCCTATTGAGTTGTCACATGAAGAGACTCAAGAGTTGGATTCTAGGGATGCATTTGGTGTTGAGAATTTATTTCATGGTGAATCTGATTTTTCGGATCAGACCTCTGAAAACAAGCTAAAGGATTCGTATGTTGATATGGAATCCCAGGATCGTGTGTCGGATGGGCATGCAGTCACTGTTGGAGTAGAAGCGTGTGAAGATACTGTCATACCAGCAACTTCTACCGTACCAGTTGAGCCATCCTTTGAGGTACAGAGCAGCAGTACCTTAGATGTTGAGGTGTGCATGGGTGAAAGCACACATGATGCTGCTTATCATGAGGTGAGTGATGACGGATCAGCGTCATATCATAGTGCTTATTGTGAACCGGAAATCTTGTATGGGGGTCGTAAGCTTCAGAATCCTCATCATTTGGTTGGGCAACTACAAGTGAATGACACTATGATTGCCACCGCCCTTGAGCATTTTGACGTTGCTCGTCAGATGCTGACTACCTATGGTTGGAGTCCTCCTTTGACAGATGAGCACAGTGATAGTGGTTTTTCCCTTGCAGTGATACATGCACTTCGAGAAGCAATTGGAACAATGAAACAAAACTACCTAAAATTACTTGCGGATAGGGATTTCCTTCTCGAGTGGGATTGCATTTGTTATGATGCATTGAAGGGAACGGAGGAGCGGATCGGTGAACTCATCCATGAGCTAGAGGTGACTAGGGATTCATTGCAGAGCACCCAGTTGGCTCTTCGTGAGTCACAGTTACAGATTGAGAGGCTTACCGTGGCGTTGAGTTTAGCACAATCTTCACCACCTTTGGATATAGTCCAGTTTTCCATGGCAGCGGTTGGGGAGGAGTACACACCCATGGTTCATAGCAGTGTGGGAGATGTTGAGGATGAGGTTACATCCATCTCGGTCACAGGAGCAGTTGATATCGATAGGATGAGTGCACTAGATGAGAGTTGCAGTGAGCCACGCGTTGCACCAGGTTCTCTTGAGATTAGTTCCGTGATAAGTGATGCAGGGCAGATCATTGATAGTTCCTGTGACATGGTTGTGGATTCACTAGAGAGTTGTGTGACAACCCTCGATACTTGTCCATCTTCACAGCAGATATTCAGAGTCTCATCCAGTTGGGAGATTGGTACTTGTAATGATTTGTTTCCCTCTCCTGGAAGCAAATCAATCTTTTCATCCGATGCAGTTGACTATGATCGGCAGCTGGTTGAGCCAAGTCAGGAGTACAATTCAATTTATTATTCCAGCGATTCAGAGATGGAGGATTCAGATCAGTATGGAGTGATTGTGCAGTTTGTGAATAATCCATTGTTTGAATTTGATGGTGGTTCGATCTATGATAACCCACTCTTCGAGTTGGACGCTGATCGTACTCTTGATGTTAGTTCTGAGTTGGGTGATGAATGTAGTGTTTGGGATTGTTCCAGTGCATCGCAATTCCAAACAAGACTCACAGAGGAGTTTAATGAAGTGTACACGGTTAGGAGTGCTTATAGTTTTTCCTTTAATCCACCTGTACATGATTCATATTCGATGCACAATACTTGTGCACAGGGTGATTCTCTCGGTATAGTCGGGGGGAGTAATTCATTACTGTGTGCAGAGTTACCATCTTCACAAGATGGGGTTGGCGGCTGCAAGTACTTGACTCAGTTGTCTGTGGGGTATTACTTGCAGGGACAGCAGTCCGTTTTACATCATGCCGATATGTATTTGACAGGGTTTGATACTTCTATGTCGCAGATTTTTCATACAGGTATATGGTTATGGGGCGACTATGGTGTTAGTTGGCATGATGGCTGGGTCAGTTATCACATCCATGAGGTTGTGGCAGAGGACAGGGAGAGATTCAGTGTAGCAGATGCTTCTAGAAGTTATTTTCTCCACATGACCGATGGGTGTGAATTCAGACTGTATTGGGATCCAGGTGGTGACAGTTTGGGTACTGAGTATTGGATGGGTCCCACTGGGTCACTTCACTATTCTCAGCATGGTGAAGTTGGAGGCAGTAGAGCGCAGTGGCAGTCGGAGGATGACAGTCACGACAGACTTTCACTCTGGGTTTGGAATCCAGGGATAGCTTGTGCAGTTGAGTTTTTGTTGATGCTACAGGAGACAGTTCGAGATGTGTGGGACATTTCACAGTTTTTCTTTTGGGCCTCCCGAGGATTGGAGTTTCTTTGCAGTGGAGATTGCTTGGGGTCAAGCAATTTTAGGGAGGGCGGACTGTCATGTCCCCATTTTTGGCGACATCGAGTTAAGTAGATTGGCCTATCGGGGAGACCCTCGTGGTGACGAGTGGTTAGAGGCGTTTGGGAGCTTGGCTCACTTAGAACGGCAGTGTTGATCAATTGGCTTTCGTTTGGGCTCGATCGGAGGCTTCTTGCAAGTTGCTATTTTTAGCGTTCCTGGCACGCAGCGGGACCCCTGCTATTTTAGCGCAGTGACTTTAGCGTTCAAGTCACTTCAGTGTTTGTCAGCTTCAGGAGCGACAGTAATCGGATGAGGAACGAGAGAAATATTAATATTTAATTGTATTAATTAAATATTAATTATTTAATGTTTATAATATAAAGTTATAATTTTTAATTATAACTTAAGTGATTCTCATAAAGGGGGCGCCCAACATCAGGGAAGGGGCCATTTGCATATTAAATTTATAATTTAATATTTTGGCCGAGACTATTGAAAGATTAAAAAGAATTAAAAGTTAAATATATTAAAAATTCCCTATTATTAAGGAAATCGCACTTTTGAGCAATATAGTGCATTTGCCTTGGGAATTGGAGCATTATGACATGTTATGAAATTGATTTTTGATCAAGTCTTCTTCAGAGAACGAAGCCAAGGGTTTCAGTTTCTACAGGCATTGGAGAACGAGCCATCTTCAGTGTTGCAGTTCAGAGGCTGTGAAATATCAGCTGATCTATTGCATTCAGAGGGATATCTTCATTCAGAAGTTATCACAGAACGTTCACAGAGTTTTCTTTCAGCTTGCTACAATAATCAGGTTTTCATCAAAATACTGTTGCTTTTTAATTGCATGTTATTGGATCTCATTTGAAATCATTCCAGAGGATTAATAAATAGACTGGCATCAGCATTTTCAGTAGATTTAATCATTTCCAGTATTGCATTATTTTATATAAATTTATTCAGCATCTTCTTTTCAAAACGCAAAAACGAGAAAAAATTAGCAAACCAGACAGTTACAGAAAAACAGGGAGAACAGGGGTTCCTACACCACTTCGTCAGATATTCAGTAGCGACCACAATATATTGGCATCGATGCAAGTGACTCACCTTTAATGGTCCAATGAAATCCAATCCCCATCGTTCGAACAATTCCTATGGCTGTGAGGGATGCAGTGGCATGAAGTCCCGCTTCAATGGTTTCCCGACCCTCTGGCAAGTGTCACAGCCTAACACCCACTCCTTAGCGTCAGTGTGCATCGTCGGCCACCATAGGCCTGCCAAGAGAATTTTCCTTGCTGTAGCATCTGGTCCCATATGGCCGCCAGCCAGTCCTTCATGTGCCTCCTTTAGTACACCAGGTATCTCTTCCTCTATGACACATCTCCGGAGGATCTGGTCGGGTCCCATCTTGTAGAGTAAACCATTGATCAACTGGAATGTCTTACTTTTCAGGACGAGCTTCCTTCTTTCGGCTGGTGGCATTTCTTTCGGGAACGTGGATGTGGACAGATATTCTCCAATCTTCTTGTACCATGAGGGCAATATTGCAATCTGGAATAAGTGTGCATCCGGAAAGTCTTCATTCACCCCTCCCTTAGCAGGTTCGCCCGACCGGATTCTAGATAATTGATCGGCAATAACATGGCTCTTTCCTGGTCGTACGATGATGGTGAACGTAAATTCTTGCAACAAAAGTAACCATTTGCTCACCCGTCCTTGGATAATCGGCTTGTTCACCAGGTACATCAAGGCTTGGTGATCCACATAGAAAGTGAACGGTGTGGCTAGGAGGTAGTGCCTAAACTTCTGTACGGAGTAAACCATTCCTAGTGCCTCACGCTCGGTCGTACTGTAATTCCTTTCTGCTTTTGAAAGTAGCCGACTGGCAAAGAATACCTGGTGGTCCAACCCGTGTGCTCCCACTTGTGCTAGGGTTGCTCTGATGGCAAAATTAGAGGCATCTACATGTATGTGGAACTCCTTATCCCAGTCCGGATACATCAATATGGGTGAGCTGATCAATCGATCCTTCAGTTCCTGGAATGCCTTCTCCTGTTCTTCAGCCCATATAAATGGTTGGCCTTTCCTCGTCAGTAGGTCGAGAGGGTACGACACTTGGGAAATTTTTTTAATAAATCTCCGATAGTATCCCACATGCCCGAGGAAGGACTTCACATTGGTGACGCTATCCGGAGCCTCCATCTGTACGATGACTCACACCTTGTCGGGATCAGTTTTCAACCCAGCTTTGCACACAATGTGTCCGAGCAGCTTCCCTTGTGGCACCATAAATCTACATTTCTTCGGATTCAAGTCAAGGCGGGCTGCTCTACACCGTTCCATGCTCTCGCCTAAGGCTTTCAAATGTTTTTCCTTATCACTATAAATTGACCAGTCATCGAGGAAAGCTTTGAAATTACCTACCGACGTTTTATCAAAAATGTGGAGTATTATCCTCTGGAATGTAGCTGGTGCGTTGCATAATCCAAACGGCATTCGGTTGTATGCGTACACCCCATCCTCAACCACGAACGTAGTCTTTAATTTGTCTTCCTCAGCAATATTGATTTGATTGTAACCCGAGAAGCCATCTAGAAAGGAGTACATTTCATGCCCGGCAACTTCTTCTAGAATTGAGTCGGTGAAGGGAATAGGAAATGTGTTACATCCCGATATTATAGCTACTATTGTATAGGGCAATTGATTGTAATGTTTGAATCTTGACGATGAATAAAACATGGTTGATCTCATTATTAAATGAATGTGTCCTGTTTAAATGATGTTTTCATTTGATTGTTACTTCTAAATGATTTAGTCTTGGTTAAATATTGCAAACAATTATGGAATAATGTTATTCTAACTTGTGAGATGTTTTTACCTTGTTATGAGCATATGACTGCCAATGTCATGTCATGGTGTGCAGGTATGAAGACTGTACCTCCGGACAGAGGAGAGACATCATTTGGGGAGGAACTTGGTCGGGTAAACAGTAACGATTACCAAATTGGGCATACACACACATACTATAGATTGAGTAAGCCAAGTCTGTTTGTCGAGATAACGGTAAGTCATCCGTAGGCTTGTTTATTGACCATAAGGATTCTAAATTCACTTTTTTATGCTTTAGGGGATGTAATTGTTTAAACGTCAGACTTGCTATACCATGACCCAAGTATGAATGATGTGAATGTTATGAGTTAATGATTGATTGGGAACGCACATACATCTATACATTGTAAACATGTATTTATATGTACAGACATATCAATACATGTGTATGTTAAGCATACGGATATGCTCGTACACATGTGTCGACATGTATGTACGCATACATACGTATACACAGGTATATATATATATATGTACACACTCTACCTAGTGTTTATGGTGAAATTAATAATGTTTAATCTTAGCCTTTGAATTTAATAATACACCTATATACACATATACATGGGTACGTATAATGAAAGTATGCTGATTGGCTCGCAGTATACGCATTTTGAAAAATAAAAATGTATATGGGTATATTTGTATATTATTAAATATAATTATATATTTAGTATTATATATAATATAGTTTTTACAGGATATACATTTATGTATATAAGTTTATTTTAAACTGATATATACATAGATATATATGATGTAGATTAAAACTATATTATAAATATATTAAATACAATAAAATTAAATATATATATTATATATCCTTTGGAAAATGAATTGAGTTAAATATATAAATAAATATATTTATATATCTTTTGGAGAAAATATTTGCAAATGTTTAAAGGATAAATAATGCATTGAGCTTTATTTCAAAAAGGATAAATAATGCGCAATATTTAGTAGAAGGAAATTTTTGAATAAAAATGAGTATCGAACCTGGGCTTTATATCGATTTTATTTAAAGCTTTATTTGAAACATATTAATCAATGAGAAGCAATTTCAAATGGAAAATAATCGAAGATTTCATTTTGTTTGAGATTTTTAAAACAAGAGGAATCGAATTTATAAACATTTAAAAAGGCAGAAAACACGTTTTCTTTGAAAAACGCATAAAAACCGCCTGGGAAAGTCGCGCGTATGAAGAAAAACGCGTCAGAAACGCGGGGGCAAAGAACTGGTCACTGAGAAATGGTCGAATGCTAATCTCTTGGCCCGAAATGGTGACGTAGGAACATCATAACCTTGACCCTTTCATCTGAAACGAACTTCCTGTTTTAATTGCTTCAAAATAACCTAAAATCTGAAAAACGCCTTGAGCTGTCAATCCGCCATGTGAAAGTTGAAGAAGTCTTAATTTGCTGGCTTAAAAGGGAGTTGAATCACCTCCTTTTTGATGATTAACAGTTTAGAAACTTGCCAAGTATCAGTTTGACTAATTCTTGAGACTTGTTGTCAATTCGCATGCCTTCTTTAGTGGAATTCGTTGCAATTCGTGCCTATATATATACACGCCCTTCCATTCATTGTAAACACACTTTTGGAGCAATCTGAGTTTACTATTTTTTTTTATTCCATATCCATTACATTATACTACTTGAGTTTCCTGTATTGTTGAGTTTGATAAATTCAGTGAATTATTTCCAGCATTTACCAGTCACAGTGAATTAAGTCATTTTGAGTTTAAAGTGAGGTATTTGTATAGCTGAGTAGGAATTGAGTGGTGGAAACACGTCTGTGAGAAGAGATATAGGAGCTCACTATAGAGTGATATACTTTCATAAAAAGAAGCCATATTTAGCTGAAACTCTGAAAGCTTATTTGAAGAAGAATTTAAAAGAGCAAGTCTGGAAGGAGAAGCTTTAAAATTAGGCAAGAGTCTTCCTATTATATAACTTTTGTTAAAGTGTTGTTTATTTTGCGTCTTGTGATCGTTGCTTTCAATTAGCTTTAATAGGAAAGAACTAATTCGATGAATAAAGCAATGCATTAAAGGAGAAAATGTGTAAAGGATTTAATGATTAGGGGGAAATTGTGAAAAAGGGATTGTTTGGATTAAGAGTTTAAGGGATTAGATTATTTATCTTGCATTAAAAAGAAATAATGGAAAAAGATAAAAGGGAAGGATTTATTTGCATTTTGAATGGTTATTGCATGTTGTGTATGATCTCTATATATGGAGAATACGTAGATGTACTTATTATCTACTAGGATCGAAATGATGGCAGAATCAAGTAAAGTCTTTTAGCTTAAGTTATTAGGATAACTGAGACAAGTTAAGTACTCCTAGGATAAAGAATTCCTAGTTAGGAGGATTGATACAAGACACTTGAATACTGTTTTCATTTCTAGTGGGTTCGTATGATTGTAGGATGTCTGGGATGACGGATTCACCCATTGAAGGACAAACCTATGCGTAGAGTAAGGAAGCCTTAAGTCAAATCGGCCCTGAGTAGTGTTTATGATAGATGACCTTCATTCGAAGTACTGAATGAGAATACTTTGGCCAAAGTAGTGAAAGGTACGACATCCACCTAGATGTGAGATAGTTGAGACTACACTGTCAGTTCATTGTGATCCGAGTACTAGATCGAGATTGTGAAATAGCAAGGTTCTAGTTGAGTAGGACACAACACTATGCTCAGTTGGTAATCGTTAAAGGATACCCTACCAATCTCTTCTTCGAAGGGAGGGCCGTTCATTGCAAAATGATCGTGCGGGGGACCGCATTATAAGTCCGTGGTTGGCGGAAAAGCGCTCGAGTGATGTTTCTCCTCCACAGCGAGCGGCCGATGTACCAAGATTTGAAAGGACGATTTCCTAGACCTTCTTACTTCTATTTGTGCAAAAGCTTACGAGCTATGTATGTAACTGTATTACTTTTTAACTTTGATTTATATTTGCAATGAAAATGAAATTCATGAGGAAATATATTGTAACTTGTACGTGTTTATCAATAAAGAAAGGAAGAAATTTTATTGTATTATCTTTGTTATATGTTACTTTTACATGTTTTAAGTGAGAATTGGAAAGTTTTTAATTTACGCAGAATTGGGTCGTAACAAAATGGATCCTTGATAGTCACTACGTTCAGACTACGAAAGTCAACACAGATTCTAATTTGCTCCTTCTCTTTCTTCAAGGATATGACAATCGGTGATACCCACTCACTGACCTCCACTTTGAAAATGATGCCGGCTTCCGGCATCTTCTCAATCTCCTGTACTTTAGCGGCATAGTTTTTGTTCATTCTGTACGGTCGCTTTCGTACGGGCTGGGCTCCCGGTACGAGAGGGAACCTGTGCACGCATAACTCCGGTGGTACGCCTTTTAAATCCTTGTACGTCCAAGCGAAAGCATCTTTATAGTCAATGAAAATTCTGAATGCTGCCGCCTTCAGTACAGGGTCCCAATCATCACCCACAAGAATCTCCTTAGGTTTGTCTGATTCCCCAAGGTTTACCTTTTTCAGCGTTGGCTCCTCGTACTTGATAATTTTGTCCTGTTCAAACTTGTGTGCTGGCGTCACATGCAATTCTGCCATACCTTCCCTATATTCTCCGTACTCAGGAGGAAATGTTTCACTGGTCGAGCCTTTGTCTTCTTCTGCTTCCCCCTCCTTGACTTGCAGCATGTTGCAATCAGGGTGGAAGACTTCATAATCCTCCATCTGCCAGTGAAACAGTCCGTTCAGTGAACTGGTCTCGTCCTCCGAGCAACTCCGGATCTCCGGTACCCCTTCTTCATCTGGTTCCATTAGCTTTCTCTCGTCATCATCTGATTCTCCTGATTCAGATGCCGAAGATGCTAGATCCTCACTGACGGCCTGGTTCTTCAGATCAGTGGTGTATTTCCTCCCCCGATTTTCTATTGAGAGTGTATTCCTCTTCCAATTGTGGGTTGCCTTGGCAGCTATCAACCATCCCCGTCCCAAGAGTGCATCGTACGCCTTTTTCTCCAGTGGGATGACTACAAAATTTAGCAAAAACAGCTGCGTGCCGATCAAGACCTTTTGCTCCATTAGTGTACCCAGCGGTCTGATGCCATGTTGATCTGCTCCCACGAGGTGGAATGTCGAGGGCCAAAGAGTCGGCTTACCCAAACACTTCCAAGTCTCTTCTGGCAGTACGTTTACTCCCGAACCTCCATCGACGATAGTGTTAGATAATTTCATTCCCAAGATTTCCATCTCGATGACGGCTGGTTTCCTCCCGATGCTTATTGCGAGTAGCATTGGGTCTGCAGTCTCAGCTACCAGTTCTGGCGTTCGTTCTGGTGGACCTTTCTGAAGATTTTCTTCAATAACATTTTTAAGCGCTACTTTGAGATAAGGCATCGTTTGCAAGAGATCAGTTACCTTAATGGGTACGGTTGTGTGAAGCACCTGCCATACAATATTCTTCTCTGACTCCGACTGTAGCAACGTACTGGTAGCTTTGGAATTCCTGCATTCCTTCACCATTGCCTCTTCTACTTTTGTCTTGGCTTCCCGAAATCTTTCTTTCTCCGTACGAGGGTGTTACATCCCGATATTATAGCTAATATTGTATAGGGCAATTGATTGTAATGTTTGAATCTTGATGATGAATAAAACATGGTTGATCTCGTTATTAAATGAATGAGTTCTGTTTAAATGATGGTTTCATTTGATTGTTACTTCTAAATGATTTAGTCTTGATTAATTGTTGCATACAATTATGGAATAATGTTATTCTAACTTGTGAGATGTTTTTACTTTGTTATGAGCATATGACTGCCGATGTCATGTCATGATGTGCAGGTACGAAGACTGTTCCTCCGGATAGAGGAGAGACATCATTCGGGGAGGAACTTGGTCGGGTAAGTAGTAACGAGTATCAAATGAGCATACACACACGTCAGTATAGGTTCTGAGAAACCAAGTCAGTTATGATTGGTATAGATAAGTCATCCTTAGGCTTGGAGTTATGTTTACTTCTTTATGCTTTGAAAAGTGATGATTACTCGTTTGTCTAACTTATTGTGCGTTGACCATGATATGGAAAACGTGAATGGATATATGTTAATAGGTCAAGTAAGTATGTATATGCATGTCAATACATACGTATGTTCGGTAGATGGATATGCCCATACATACGTGTCAACATGATATACATACATTTACGTGTACACTACGTATTGTGATATACGTAAATATACATACCCACGTTCTCAATTGCCTGTGAATAGTGATATTAATTATATTATTTAATATTGCCTAGGAATTTACATATACAAATACTAACATGTATAAGTGTAAATATTCTGATATGTAAATAAAATATATATATATATATATATTTAATAATATATAAATATAAATATTTAAATTGTAGTTTTACTTGGAAATATATATATATGTATACTCGTTAATATATTTAAATATTAATATTTAAATATATCAACGCATATATATATTTAAGTATATAAATCTACAATAAAGATATATATAAATATATATTTACAAATATATATATTAAGTTAAATAAATTTATGAATCTTATATTACCATGGGTAAAATTGTAATCACCTTACATAGTAAAATCTTTATTAATGAATTTAGAAATATTTGATTTTGATTTAAAATATGAAATCGATACATGGTAATGATAAGCTTTGTATTGAAGTCAAAATTAATATTTTGTTTTTGAACTATGGAAATCGAAATTTTGAGAGAGTTAAGTATCTGAAATATAAAATTCTTCATTGAGTAAAGTCGAAACATTTGTAAATGAGGAAAAAACGTTTTATTTTGTAAAACTCATGAAAACTGCCTGAAGGAAATCGCGCACATAATGAAAACGCGTTTGAAATGCACGAGCAGAGAATTGGTATTGAGGATGACGCGAATAATGTTCTTTAGGCAAGTAAAATGGCGACGTGGTGTGTTGCAGTATTGACGTCTCATCTGGAACGGATCTTTTGCCTCAATAAAACCCTTAAAAAACTGAAAACGCCTTGAGCTGTCAAAATCCGCCATGTGAATTGACTTATTCTTCTCTTGCTGGCTCTAAGGAGGTCGAATCACCTTCAATTTGATGACTAAGGGTTTAAGAATCCGCCATCTATCATTTTGACTAATTCTGAGCACATAGATGTCAATACACATGCCTCCATTGGTGGAAATCCGTTGTATTTCGGGCCCTATATAATGACGCCCTTCCATTCATTGTGAACACACTTTTGAGCAATCTTCTGAGTTTAGTATTTTACCCCATAACCATTTTGTGGCATTGCTTGAATTTTCTGTATTACTGAGTTGACAAATACAGTGCATTATTACCAGCATTTACCAGTTACAGTGATTGTATCATTTTTAGCTCAGAGTGAGGTATTTGTATAGCTGAGTAGGAATTGAGTGGTGGAAACACGTCTGAGAGAAGAGTTATAGGAGTTCACTATAGAGTGAAATACTTTCATAAAAAGAAGCCATATTTAGCTGAAACCCTGGAAGCTTATTTGAAGGAGAATTTAGAAGAGCAAATTTGGAAGGAGAAGCTTTAAAATCAGGCATGAATCCTCCTAGTTTATAATTTTTATTGAAGTGTTGTTTCCTTTTTGATCTTGTGATTGCTGTTTTCAAATAGCTCTAATAGGAAAGAATTGTTTTGATGAATAATTAAAGCAATTCATTTAAGAAGAAAATGTGAAAAGGATTCAATGATTAGGGGGAAATTGTGAAAAAGGGATTATTTGGATAAAGAGCTTAAGGGATTAGATTATTTCTCTTGCATTAAAACGAAATAATGGAAAAGATATAAAGGAAGGATTTATTTCATTTTGAATGGTTATTGCATGTTGTGTATGATCTCTATATATGGAGAATACGTAGATGTACTTATCATCTACTAGGATTCGAAATGATGGCAGAATCAAGTAAAGTCTTTTAGCTTAAGTTATTAGGATAACTGTGACAAGTTAAAAACTCCTAGGATAAAGAATTCTTAGTTAGGAGGACTGATACAAGACACTTGAATACTGTTTTCATTTCTAGTAGGTTCGTGTGATTGTAGGATGTCTGGGATGACAGTTTCATCCATTGAAGGACAAACCTATGCGTAGAGTAAGGAAGCCTTAAGTCAAATCGGCCCTGAGTAGTGTTTATGATAGATGACTTTCATTCGAAGTACTGAATGAGAATACTTGGCCAAAGTAGTGAAATGTACGACATCCACCTAGATGTGAGATAGTTGAGACTACACTGTCAGTTCATTGTGATCCGAGTACTAGATCGAGATTGTGAAATAGCAAGGTTCTAGTTGTGTAGGACACAACACTATGTTCAGTTGGTAATCGTTAAAGGATACCCTACCAATCTCTTCTTCGAAGGGAGGGCCGTTCATTGCAAAATGATCGTGCGGGGGACCGCATTATAAGTCCGTGGTTGGCGGAAAAGCGCCCGAGTGATGTTTCTCCTCCACAACAAGCGGCCGATGTACCAAGATTTGAAAGGATGGACGCCTGGACCTTCTTACTTCTATTTGTGCAAAAGCTTACGAGCTATGTATGTAACTGTATTACTTTTTAACTCTGATTTATATTTGCAATGAAAATGAAATTCATGAGGAAACATTTTGTAACTTGTACGTGTTTATCAATAAAGAAAGGAAGAAATTTTATTGTATTATCTTTGTTATATGTTATTTTTACATGTTTTAAGTGAGAATTGGAAAGTTTTTAATTTACGCAGAATTGGGTCGTTACAGAGGGTCTGGATAATTTGCCCTTTTTGACTGGGCCCTTGTAATTGCCAAGACTTCTTCGTCGGCTATCTCCAGTAAATTGATACTACCTTTTTGCTTCGGATAGTCGGTGTCTTCATGATCACCTGGTCCACACCACTTGCATAGCTTTCCCCCGGTGCCTTGGCCGCTCGGGCAATCCCTCGCGAAGTGACCCCATTCATTACAGTTTCGGCATTGGATCATGGGTTGTCCTTTGCTATCGTATTGAATTTTGCTTTTGGGCGTATTTCTCCGATTGTTACGGTAGCCTCTAGGGGATGCATTGTTGCTCTGTGGTTTTGGCGGTGTGGTCGGAGGAGTTGACTGTTCGCCTTGGGTGAAGAATACTTGCGAACTTTTGGTTTTTAAGTTGTATGGGCACTCCTTGACGGAGTGTCCCATAACTGGGCAGATGTCACAGAATAATTTTTTCGGGCAATTCGCCTTTGTGTGACCTTCCGTCTTGCAGTCGGTACACCATAATTCATTTGCCTCTTTGGATCCTTCCCTATCGGCTTTCAGTTCTTTCATCATCCGCATCATATCCCGCCGACGAGCTTGTACAGTTGCCGATTCATCTTCACTTTCCTTTGCACTCTCTTCGTCATCCCTCTTCTTCCCCTTCGAGGATGTCCTATTTTCACTTTCAATGTCCATTGCCCGATTGTATGCTTCGGTGTACGAGGACGGTGGTACTACTTTCATTTTTCACCGGAGCGAGGGAATCAATCGTTCAATGAACCATCTTTTCTTTAAGCCATCTGCCGGCTGTGCCTCAAGCTTTCCTATCAAGTCTTTCAACTTCCTGTTGTAGGTCCGCACGTTCTCGTGCTTTCCTTGTTTAGTATGATATATTTCTGTGACAATCTCACTATCGTCCCGTAGAAGTTTGAACTCTTCCTGGAAAGCTTGCTTCAATACCCTCCATGTAGCTCTCTGTGCTTGATCCAATTCCGAGTACCAATCAATGGCACTGTCTCTGAGTGTCGCTGGAAATGCCTTCAGCCACTGGTCGGGATCATCCTGCCCGCTGGCTATCCAGATTGTCTCACATGTCTTGCAATGCCGTACGGGATCCTCAGAGCCATTCCCCATGAATTTCGGCAACTTTTGCCGTTCCGGATGAGCCATCTTTCCGAGTTGACCTCCTTGTGTGTTGGACCCGATTAGACTAGTGGTTTCCTCGCTACGTCCTTGTGCGTCACTTGCACCCTTGGCCATGTATGAGTCACTCCCACGTCCTCCGTCAACGTCCTCAACACTGTGGATCTCCTCGGGTTCCCTCCGATGCTCTCTCTGCCTTGGGGTCTTAAGCTCTGGTCTTCCACTCCTTAGCTGTTCGTCGTCGTCCGAAAGGGACAACTCTCGAAATCGTCTAATGCTTCTATTCAAATCATCTTCATTTTCATAGGAATTATATCTTCCTACGTGTGGAGTGCTGAAGGGGTCTTCGTCCCTTCCTTCTGTCAAACTGTGGTGCGCTCGTTCAATGGATGTGTCTATTCTTGTCAGATTTTCATATGTTCTTTTTATGCTCTGATTTATTTCAATTAAGTCCTCATCCAATTCCTTACCGACTTGCTTTAGTCGTCTTCGCCAGTTTTCTTGTTCTTGCAGCCTGAGTGATCGCCGAACTTGCTCTTCCGAAGTCCCGTGCCCGTCAGGTACTCGATGCTTGTCTTTGTTCGGCCGTACGGGCATTTATTAGTTGTTCAAGCAATCATTGCTGGTTGCCGGAGGGACGGCGCCGGCTAGTATCATGTTCTTCTTCTTCACATTTGGTTCTGTCTTCGCAACGTTGTACGATTTGCTGCCTTCGGCGCTTGCGATCCTCTTCTTCGCACAAATCCTGTAGGATAATGAAATGGCGGGCTAGTAACCTGGGCATGTGGTTCAAGAGGTGGTTCACCTCGTCGTTTACTTCCAACCGATCCCAGATGACTTCCTCAAGAATCTCCCGAATGTGGGATTCCCTACGTACGTGGTCACGTAACGATATTTTCCACAAATTTACCAGATCTTCTATCAAGGAGTCTTCCCGTCCCTCATTAGCATTTACAGGTTCTTCCGCTGGTTGACCCATTACGCTACCATGACGAGTGATGCCCTAGTCCACTCAGGCAACGGCGCCAAATGTTTGCCTACGGAATGTAATTCAAATCTTACGTACTACTGGCAAACTAGTCATGTGCAGATCATAGAATAAAACAGTAACCAGAAAGATATCATGTTTGAATACCAGAAACTTTATTCATTATCAGAAATATCATGTACAATCCAAGAGTATTAGCAGTGCTTAACAATATAACCATCGGCACATAACTATCTCCCGACTATCCCAATAGACTACATATAACGTTCGGCGGTGGTTAGATAACCAACCGACATGACGTTTCATAACAACATTAACATTAACATTAATCCGAACATGATTACCCGAAGTACATGACATGTATTATTCTTACTAATCTATAGCTTTATTAGTAATTGGCCGACTACGGCCGACAACAAAGTAAAATATACTGCTAACATTAAACACACAGTTATATTGATTCACCCCCCCTCTCAGAATAACTATGTGTTTTATCAATTGGTATTAGAGTCGGTTCCTTCAAAGTTATCCTAACCGCTTGAAGGTAGATCTTGGAAACACACATGGTGGAAGGATTTGGATTTTTGCCACACCTGGACCGACAATGGGCTGGCCAAAGAGGGGCGAGTAGCTCAGTTGAATATTCAATAAACCTCAAAATTTGAAATCTTTAATTACAATTTTAAAAAAATCACCAACCCTTTCTATGCACTAGTGGACTTTGGTTGAATCCACTCAAATTGGCTAGGAAGAATACCTTTTTGAAATGAGCTTACCTTTGGGGTTTTTTTCTTAGGGTTTTGTTGGAGCAAATTGCCCAATTTTTCACAATAAGAGAAGAAAAAATAGCCAAAGATGTCAAATTCTTCTTTATGTCTCCTTTGAATACTCCCCTTTCGAAAGTTTGAGAAATTATTTGTTGTTCCTCCATTAAGTGACTCCTTTATTTTAATTCTCTTTTTGGGTCCTGTAATAAGTCTGATAAAATAATTAATTAAATAAAGTTGTCTGAAAAATAATGACTTAAGACAACTTAATCTAATCAATTAAATATTCCCTTATCAACATCTAAGTTAGCCTACAAGAATTAAAAGGGCTAAGGGTCTCCATTGACACTCACTTGAGAAAGGGACATTGCATAGTTGCGCAAATAGAAAATGAGTAATGTCTATCCTCGGCTGGTTTGGAGCATGACACAAACTTCTCTTGCATGATTTCCTAACTTGTGATTGAATCCATAGCAAAATGGTGGAACCATTCAATTGTTGCCCAATTAAGGTTTTGACAAAATGTTGCATTGCGACATCTTTGTCTTCACCTCCCAAATTGTTGCATGTTGTGAAGGAAGCAATATGTTCATAAGGGTGTTGCATGTTATCACCATGGAATTTTGGAAAGTTTTTTCTCGACCCTCATGGATAATTATTATGCATTGCAAGAGCCAAGGACCAATGTTCACTCCCTGTAATGTCCCCGTTTGGAGGTAGTTGATTTAATTAATTTAATTAATTTAATTGTCCAAAATAATGATTATTTTTATGAGGATGACTAATTAGTTATTTTAATTAAATCAAAAGATGGTATTAAGTTAATTATTTATAAGGTTATCAATTAAAATAATATTATAAGGTGATCTTATATTTAATTAATTTAATAAAGTGACTTGAATTTTAAAATATATTATAAAGTCACTTAATAAAAATAAAATAATATTCTAGAAGCTTCTGGAGGAATTGGAGAAAAAGAATAAATAGATGGGTTGTCTAAGCTTCTAGGTGGCAGATTTGATGTTGATGTTGGTGTTTATCATTTCATCTTGTGGAGCCTAGGGTTTTTGTAGATTGCTCTTTGTCATAGGAAACGAAAACTTCCTATTGATAGCAATTTTGAGGGTGTGAAATATCACTTGAATTATTGCAGCTGAGGGAGAGGTTACTTCAGACTTCTCATTTGCACAAAATTTGTGGCTTAAGGCCAATTTTGCTGAAGATTCAATTGGAGATATTGGAGGCATCATTGGAGCATTGCATCTTTCATCAATTTGAGATAACAAGAGTTTGATTTGCATCTCAGCTCATAGATATTTTCTGATCTTATTTTACAGTCATAAAGACCAACTTGGGAGGACCACGTCTTGACTCATAGTTGCCTCAATTGGCATCGATTTCTTCATATAGAGGGAGCGCTTGAACTAAGCCAGGGTGGACATTATTTCTGAAGTTGTTGGGACGTATTTTTGTGGCTCCATCAATTATATAGCAAGGCTGAGATCACAGTGACAGGGATGACTAGGGGAAGAATTCGATTTCAGCTTCTAAGGAGAATTAAATTCAAGAAAAATTCATAAAGCAAGGCTGTGGCATAAGGAGGCAGGGTGCAGTCATTTTGGAAGGCATTTGCAACAACAACAAGGTAAATCGACATTATATGTACAAGCAGCTCATCATTTTCAGACCTGGTGGCTGTTATTGGTATTGAAGGAGGATGATTTTCTCATGACATTGCTGGAAGAAGCAGATGATTTTATTGGTGGCATTCTACACCAGCTTGGCACCATCTTCCAGGTTCCTTGATTTAGTATGCATCAATATTTAGACTTGCATCTGCATGGTAGATCATCTCTATTAGGGCGATTAGTTTACTATTTCATCACTAGTTGTAGTTGCATTGTTAAATCTATGAACAGCAGATGTAATGGACATTCAAATCAAGAATACTTGAAAAGTGTTGTAATCTCTTTGCACTGATCAATTTATAATAATCAAGCTGCTGTAGATAGTTATTTTGCATATCAGACTTGGCATTATTTTGTATCACCATTATAAGCCAAGAGTTTTTGGCCACTTCATGCTAATATTGTACTTGGATATTGCATTTCAATAAGGAGTCAACAGCTGGGAGTTATATATCATTGTTTGATCATTTGAATAATCTTACGAGGATGTATGCCAACTGTTTGACATAATGTCAATTGGCTGAAGATGAATAATTTGCTTATAGAAATCATAGAAGTGCTTTATAAATGATAAAAGGAAGTTATAATTGCATCTAAGTGATTGTTTATGCATAGTAGTATTGAATTTCAAGCATTGGAAGCATTCAATAATCAATTTTCAAAGAACATATTAGTCTGATCACATAAACCAGCAAGCTGGAAGGTTGCAAGAGAATTGTTTGATGATATTCTTTGAGCTCTTTATCAGCATTTTGAGGTCAGTTTGAGCTAGGCTCATTACACTCCCTATAGTAGAGGAAGTAGAGGCAAACCAATGTGGTTATTGTAATCATCCATTGTTTGTAGTGTTTCTCTAGATAGCCCTCTTCCTTAGGAAACAATGTCTCTAGTAGGTGGAGATACTTTGTTTCCTTTAGAATATATCTAACAAGATCCTCTGGTTGTAGCACACCTATGCGAATGGTGATCACCTCATATCTTATTTGATCCTCTTCGTCCATCACCTCAACAAATTCAATTGTGAATTCAGATGAAGCATTATGATTTGGAAGAGTTTGGAGCCGTTAAGAATATCTCCATCACTTGGACCCGTTGGTAGTGAGAGTTTTGGTGGCAACACTTTAGCTGGATTTGTATGCTCTTCAAACATTGTGTCATGAGAGAACTTCTAAAGCTCTTTATCTTCATCATCTCTGCTTCAAAGAATGTATCTATAAGCGGTAGAGAACAATTAGTCCCATTATCTTCAAGTATGTAGCTATTGTCATATGTCACAAGGGTAGGAGTGAGAATATGAGCCTCTAGTAATATTGCTTCTACATTCAACAATAACCCTTCTTTTGATACATGCTCACAAACTATTGCTGTAGGTTTAGCTTTATTAAAGTATTATTGTAATATTTAATGGTCATCTTAGCTTTTAGTTAGTTGGTAGTTTACTTTTAGCTTAGTTTGCTTCAATTAGTTTTTAGTATCTTTCCGTTATTTGCTTTAGTTAACGATTGTTTCTTTTTAGAAATCGTCTTGTAATTCTTTATATAAGGAGTTTTTCCTCTCCTTTGTAAATAACAAATATCAATTATCATTTCAAGCTTCTGATTCTGCATTGCTGCTATGGGAAGCTAGTGAATGTTGGATTTCAAAGCGCTAATATAATAATAATATTAACTTGTCATTCATTGTAGTCGAGACAATACATTTATAAGACTAAGTAGTTGTTGAATTTTCTCTCATATGGTTCTCCCTAAATCTAGAATTAATGAGTTTGTTAAAACAACTCACAACAAACACAACAATATGAGCATGTAATGTCTCCATTTTTAGCACTACACTTTTCAGTGATTGATGGCCTATTTCCGGTGTGCTGTCGGCTAGTCAGTGGCAGAATTAGGGTTTCCGGCTGTTTGATGGGTTCTTTGAAGATTCATGGGTTTGTATGTTGGAGTTTGGCTGTTTGGATTCTGGATTCCTTCTAGGTTTTCAGAGAGCTTCGCAGAGGTATGACATGCAACTGCGTCGAGCAACCTTTCCAGACTTACTATTTTTAGTAAGTTATGACGGCTACATCTCGGAGTTTGGGATTTTGTATTGCGGATTCTTTCTGCGTTTTCAGAAAGCTTCGCAATGGTATCGCATGCACTTTGATCCGAGCAACTTTCCAAATTTACTATTTTTAGTAAATTCTATTTCTGGCAGTGGTCCTGTTGGCTTCAGTTCAGTTGGCTTCCCTCTGCAGTCAGTTCAGTTGGTATGGTTGTTTTGGCCTTTTGATGCTTTTTTTGGAGAGATAAGTATTTTAATTAAAATAATGTTATATTATAATGTTATAACCCCTTGGCCTAGCTTCATGACTTTAAGTTGTTCTGAAAAGGGGGACCTCATGGGTGGACGCATCATCAGGGAAAGTTTTAATATTTATAAGGTCAAATATTGCTCTTGGAGGTGGGACGCCAACTTTTGGAGAGAAGATAATTTTAAATTAAAGAAAAATTGCCTTTATGAAAAAGGATGCCACCTTGAAGCTTGGTCAATGGTCAAGTCAAAACCTAAAAGCATCTTGAGGAATGGGTGCCCCTTCTGGAAGCATCTAGAGAGGTCTTCTCAAAGTTATAAAAGGGAGCCTTGGGTCTTCATTTCATCATCTTATGACTTCAATATTGTTATGCTACTGAAATGGTAACAGGATTGCTTCGAGGAATGAATGCCTCCTAGCTTGGCTCTTCTTCTTGCTTGAAAAATAGCAACTAGTTGAGAGATAGTTTGTAATAGGTTTGTCTTGCATTTCAGTTGAGTATTTTGCATTTTTGGAGTTCTAGTTTTGCTTTTCAGTCTCATTTTGAAGTTGCTGAATATCATAGCTGATTGTAAGAATTGCTCATATCTCATGAAATAAAAATATTATTGTTTTGGGCATTGCATAAATCCTTTTCTCTATGTGGGGCGACCATTCTTGCAAAGTTGTAGATTTTTTAATGCAGATTTGGATTTTTAAAAGCAAAATCGCCCTTCTCCTTGGCCGTACCATTCTGGGCTGTCTTGGGAAGTGTGCACAAAAATAATATTGCATTTTGTCAGTCATTTCTCAGTCTAGGTTTCATTGTCGTCTTCCTAGCTTTCGTTTGCATCAAGTCTCATGTCATTCCGGCAAGTATTGAGTGAGGTGTGAGTATTTTGGTGGGTTCTAGGGTTGCTGATTGCTTCATTTCAGTTGCTGGTCTGTTATATCAGTCATAGATAAATGCAGATTTGTGAGGAGTTTGAGTCCAGAGAGGTTTGATAAGCATTGAGGAAGTCTTATAAATTGTTGTAGCATTGAAGAACTTGGATTACTAGGCTCTGGTGAGCATTCTAACATATTGTAAGCTGATTAGTAGTACTATCAGCAATTCTCCTATCTTTCTCTTACTTTATTGTACTGCCCGCTGAAAAGTGGAAGAGGCTGGCTTGCCGCCTATTTACATTTTGAATTGCATTGTAATTCCTTAGTATCTCCGCCATATGGTAGCTCCATTCCCACCTTGGGTTGGAAAGCACATTCTTGGCGTCGAGTTTACTTTCAGTATTGTAATTCCTTTCCAGTTGTACTGACGATCCTCTTGCCATATGACAACATCTTTCTCATCTTGAGATTGAGTGCGCATTCTTGGCAAAGAGTTACTTGCAAACTGCTGGTTTTGGTTTGGACTAACCCTAACGGGTGTCTCTTGCATTTGTGTGTTCGTTCAAAACTGAAAAAAATTAGTCCGGTTCTTTACAGAGCACTAAACATAGATTACCAACATTCCCCACCTTAGTGCGAACATGGTAAAGACTTGCATTTTCCACTGCAGTAAACCCAACCCTTGTGGCTCATGATCGTGATTCAAATGAAAGGCACCTCTGATCACCCTTTCATGGTTTTCACACAGGCTTGCCATAAACCTAACATGAACAGGAACACACTCATTTGTTCACCTCATATGGTTTTCTAGATTACCACTAACCTTTTCAAGATCTATGAACTGCATTACACTAGTATTTTTGTTCAGTACAATATTTTAAACTAGGAGGTCACATAAGGAAACAACACACATGAATAGAAATAGCCACTATTTTTGATTGTGTCACTCGATCTCCAACAGCACAGGAAATTGCCATTGCCACTGGAGATGGAATATTGGTGTTATATATTCCCCCACCCCCATAATGTGAAATTTCCAATTATTAGAAAAATAGAAGCACACACCACAATAGAAAACAAAGTGTCACCAAAGTTGATAAGCGGCTCCGTCGTTGGTGACTGACAAGAGGATGCTGATTATCCTCCTTCCTCCATTGGCTTCTACCTCCAAGCTTGAATTTATCTAAAACACATATTCTTCATCACTAGGACATGATAACTCTTCATCATTGGCATAGTTTTCCCAATCAATTTCTTCAGCCAAGGAGGCATGTTTATCTAGTTTATTATCAAGTAGATTTTGAGCCCTCTTTACAATTCAAAATTGCATGTCCTACTTCAAAATTACATGTCCTACTCAAGCAAGATGAGACAAGAATTTATCCTAAAATTGAACATGCTGTGAAAAATTTGGTAAGGGTACCACACAATGGAAGGAGAGGTGGACCATTATGATTATTATGGGCATTGTCACCTATTCTTTGAAATTTATTTGAGGCTGCAAATATGTTAATGAGTTACAAACCATCAGTTGTAATGTCCCCTTCTCAGTAGCCACCTGGATATTATTTTAGCCTTTATTTATTCCCGGAGGCTAAAAGGGAGAAATAAGGGAATAAATTATTAAATTAATTATTTGTAAAGTTATCTCAAAAATATAATATCATAAGATGACTTTATATTTAATTAATTTAATAGTAAAGTGACTAAAAATAAAATAATATCAAAAAGTCACTTAAGTGAATAGAATAATATTTTATTCTAGAAGCTTCTTGAAGGTGATTGTAAATTATTTATAAGGAGCTTGTTGGAGACTAATTGACATATCTTGAGTTGACAATTTCACATACCAGCATTGGTGAAGCTTGAATGCTTGATTGCCTAAGGGTTTGAAGACTCTAAGGTACCGATTTTGGTTGTGCAATATCAACCCTAGCTGGATTGGAGTGGAGGATAATTTCAGTCTTTCACATTGAACAAATTTAGTGGCCAATGGCCAAATTTGGTAAAATCGATTTGGAGAACATTGAAGATCAATTTTCAGAATTTTGTGACTTTGCTTGGGACAATTTGGATTGAAGATTTTGGCAAGTTAAAGACAATAATTGTGGAGTTATTTGCTGCTGTCATTGAGGTCGATTTGAGGAGATTAACCAGATTTTGATGGAAGCTTTTACAGTCCTTTGAAAGGACTATTTTGGCATTACAAGAGGCAACTTTGAGAAGTGCGATTTCAGTTTTGGGTGGAAGATAAAAATCAGAAATTGCTGTGGCTGGGGCGCACTTGTGTAAGGTGCGATTTTGTGATAGATGTTCATTAAAATTCAGACCTGCTCTTGGAGAGATCGTGGGTTGTCTAGGAAACAAGGTGCAGCCATCAAGGAGGCAAATATTCAGTCTTTGAGGAGAATTGAATAATTTTGTGGATGCTGCCATATATTTCCAGGTTCCTATTTATATATGTTTGCATTTTGCATTGAGTCTAGTAGCTGAGAGTCTTCATTGTAATCGCTGTCATTTACATTGTTTAAGCATTGCAATCTCAATCATTTTGCACTAGGTCTGGGCGCTGTCCTATGACAGCCAATTGTTTATGTAAACTCAGTCAAATCGATATAAGAAGTCACAATTTGCATAAGAGTCCAGTTATTTTCCAGCATTGTAATCTCTTGCAAATATCAAATAGATACATTGGTGGTTGGCTGCAAATCATTTGACATAATGTCAAGTAGTTGCACTTTTATATCAGCATATGTAGTTTTCATACAAAGTGTTTGACTAAATGTCTAATAGTTGTAGGTGTCATTTTCAGTCATATATATGCATTTGAAAATACAAAAATATCTTGCACTTCATTTCAATTCATTTGATAGTTGTCTAGCATCATTTGAAAAGCATTTAAACTTCATTGGCATCAAGAAACATCAAAACAAACTAAGGCAGAAAATCAGAGGTTTTCAATCAGATTTGGCTAGGCACTTTACATCAGTGAAAATGAACTTTTGCTTGAGTGTGCTTGAGTGGGCATTTGAAAGATAAGATCAAGAAGCCTTTCCTTTGTGATTTGATGTATACCTTATTAGCCAAGATGAAAAAAACTCAATCATAGGTGATAAGATTGATTTACTATTGCAAGCTTGGATCATCATATTTCATTCCCCAATAGAGTTGCCAAAAATTCTTAGCTCATTAATTTGTCTTTTGGTATACAACATGAACACTAAATGAAAAAGTGTGTGGTAGAATCATTCTTCAAATTATGAGGTGAAGCTCCATAAGACCGAACCAAAACTAAATTAACCTTAGACTAAAACTATATATAGAATTTACGTGTATGCACATTGTACATAATTAAATTGGGAGGGAGGGGTATTGTAATGTCCCCTTCTCGAGCATGATCTTTCCAGTGACCATTGGCCTATTCTGGAGACCCGTAGGCTATTCGGAAGGTGAAATTAGGGTTTCTGGTTTTGAAGGATGCTCTTGCTTGAGGTTGGTTGTTTCAATGGCGGATTCTTTCAGGGTTTTCAGAGAGCTTCGCAGTGATATGTTGTTCTTGGCATTCTGAGCATTTTCAGGAATTTACTATTTTTAGTAAATTCTATTTCTGGCAGTGGTCCTGTTGGTCTCGGCTCGGTTGGCTTTCCTTTTCAGACTGATCAGTTGGCTTACTCATTTTTGGCTCTGGGGCATAATTGGAGAGATAAGTCGAATTATTTTAATTAAGTCATGTTTTAATGTTATATTTTAACATTGACCCCCTTGGCCTAACAACTTCACTTTAAGTTATTTTAAAAGATGTTCTTTATGGGTGGGCGCCTCATTGAAGGAATTAATTATATTTCTTATTAAAAGATTTAATCCAAGCATAAGTTGGACGCCAACTTCAAGGAAGAGATAAAGTTTGTAATTAAAAGTCAAATATTGCTTGGTAAAGTGGGACGCCATCTATTGGAGAATTAGGGTTTGACTCAAAAAAAGAAGATTAGGGTTTCGAGAAGGTCAACGGGAAATTATAAAAGGAAGCCATTGGTTCTCATTTCAGTATCTTTTGTCTACGGGAATGTTATGCTGCCAGATTGGCTTGGGATTGCTTCAAGGAATGTACGCCTCCTAGCTTGGCATTGCTTCTCGCTTGAAAGATAGCGACTAGTGGTGAGATAGTGTAGATTGAGTGCTTTATTGTGAGGATTCTGCATTTTAGTCTTTGTGTGGTTTTGCAAATCAGTTTTATGCATATTAGTGAGTTTCTAGAGTTGCATATTCATTATAGCAGATTGTCGTTTTTAATCACAAGTTGAAAAATACAAAAAAAGTCATTTTGGGTATTGTCTAGTTCTCTTTGTTGGTGAAAGGCGAACCTTTCCTCAAATTTGCAGATTTTTTTAGAGAGTCTTGAATTTTTAAATGCAAATTGACCCTCTTGCTGGGCCGTACCTTCTGGTTTTGTCTTGGGAATCGTGCACAAATTAATTTGTAACTTTTGGGTCAGTTTTATGTGCCAATCTTGGGCGCCATCTTCTTGGGATCATATTGCATTTCGTCTCGTGAAATTTGATTGAGTTTGGAGTGAGTTGTGAGTGAATTTGTGAGTTTCAGGGCTGCTGTTCATGCATGCGGAAAACAGGACTGTCATAAATCAGATTGTCAGGTTGGCCTTAATAGTAGAGTTTTTGATCAAAGCTTTATTATTCATTGAAGAAAATTCAATAGATATTGTTGCAGCTCTATTTACATCTTGATTCACATTGATAGCAAGGCATTATCTATCATATTGTAAGCTAACAGTAGTACTGACAACAGTTCTTAATCTTGCTTTATCATAATTTGTAATGCTCATCTTTACATTCTGTAATTGCAATTGTATTTCTTTTACCTCCGCCCTATGGTAGCTCCTTTCCCACTCCGGGTCAGAAAGCACATTCTGGGTGTTGAGTTACGTTCAGCATTCCCGCTTATTTCCCGTAATTGCATTGTAATTCTTAGCATCTCCATCATATGGTAGCTCCCATTCCATCTCGGTTTGGAAAGCACATTCTTGACATCGAGTATTTCAGCTTATTAGATGATAGGGATCCTCTGACCACATGCTCGTCGTTCGCCGACGCATTCTTGGTTAGGGTTCTTGTATTCAGCATTTCCGTTAAGATCCTCTGACCAATGCTCACACCTTGCCCACATCGGGATCCTGGTGTACATTCTGGTTAGAGTTGCTTCAGCATCGTTTTGGTTTAGCTGCTAACCTTAACGGGTGCGTATTGTTTGTAACTTGCAATTGAAAAAACAAAAAAATTTGGCTCGGAATATTTCAGGTATCGGGGGTTTGCATAAACAGAAAAGTTGAAAGTGTAAGCATGTGGAATTATTTTTGTGATTGGATTAGTAGCATTGAAAATCGTCATTACATTGGATGGTTTGGTGTCTTGATGATTCCTACCCCATTGACTATAACTTTTGTGTTCATTATTGCTTTCATTTCATCTCCTTCACTAGATACTTGGTATTCGTGAACTTGTCTGGTTCTTTTCTTCATGGAAACAATATTATTTCTAGTGCTATTGTTCCTACCTTTGCAGCCATTGGTCTGCATTCCTATCCCATTTTTGAAGCAACCTTTGTTGATGCATGACTATATAATGGTGGTCCCTATGAGCTAATTGTTCTACAGTTCATACTTGGTGTAGCTTGCTATATGGGTCATGAGTGGGAGCTTAGCTTTCCTCTAGGTATATGTCCTTGGATTGTTTTTGCATACTCAGCTCCAGTAGCAGCAGCTACTATTGTTTTCTTGATTCACCCTATTGGTCATGCAGGCTTCTCTGATAGTATGCCTCTAAGAATCTTTGGTACTTTCACTTTCATGATGGTATTCTAGGCTGAATACAATATTCTTAGTACTTATGTATCCATTTCACATGCTAGGTGTAGCTGGTGTATTTGGCGGCTCTCTATTTAGTGCTATGCATGGCTCCTTGGTAACTTCAAGTTTGATCAAGGAACTACCGAAAATGAGTTTGCTAATGCAAGTTACAAATTTGGTCAAAAAGAGGAAACTTACAATATTGTAGCTGCTTATGGTTATTTCGGCCAATTGATCTTCCAATATACTAGTTTCAACAACTCTTGTTCTCTACATTTCTTTTTAGCTACTTGGCTAGTAGTATCTGGTTTAACACTCCGGGCATCAACACTATAGATTTCAACTTAAGTAGATTCAATTTCAACCAATCTAAGTGCCTATGTTTTTGACCTGGATGCATGTGTTGGACTGTTAACAGCCAAGCTTTGTAAACAAGATTTTTACATATTAATGAAAGCAAACTATTTAGGCACAAACAAATACAACAACTTCCTACTAACTAAATTAGAGTCCAGTATTTCACTACAGCAAATTCTTGAAGGAATAAAAGAACACAATTGCAAGAAATGATATTAGATTTCCATAATCCATAATGCTGATAATTTGCTGTTCTAGATTCGATTGTGTGTGAGTTTTTTCATCAACGTTTCAGATCAAACTCCATGATCCAACATTAGGATGTTAGATAGCTTAAGGAGAAGAAGAATGATTTGTTGCAGACCCAGATTGACTAAAAAGAGAGGGGAAAGGAGGGGGAGAGAGAAGAGGTTACATGTGGAAATCCTCTTCAGACAAGCATATTTTCAGAATTTGTTCTTCTCTTATGAAAAATAACTATTTTTGGAGACTTCTCAGCAGTCATTCACTTGTCTATACATCAGTTTTTCATAGCTCACTATTTTATGGTTTTCTATCTCTTCTTATACATAATCAGTTTTCTGACAACTGTTGATTTGATTGTGCTCGATGGTTATCTTTAAGTTATCAATTCTTCTCTTGTAATCTTCTGCTGTATTTCTAAATTGATCACTCTGTATCAGCTGATTGATAACTTCATGTAGCTGGTCTGATTTATATATTTTAATCTGGAAACAGAACAGCTTGTAATATAATTGTTTTTCTAAGGTTTACAAGATGAATTTAAAAAAATAACGAGGATTAAGTTTTCTTGTAATGTTTTTTGCTTCATCTGTTTTTCCTTGAATGTGAATTTCTCTGCATCACAGTTTTGAAAAAAGCGTAAACATATATTGAGCATTTTATGTTACCGTTTCTTGTTCTGCAGAGAATTTCCATTGGGTACTTTCTAGCAGCAATGTGTGAAATTTGGCTGACACGCAACTGTCCGGTAGACTCTTTTCTGGGACTTGCGAAGAAATACTACACCCAATGGTTGGCTATCATTACATATTTAAAACAAAAACAATCCAGTGATATTAACAACAGAAACCAGTGCATTTATAATAACAATTGAAATGAAAAAGAAAAAATAGAATAGCATGCACTATAACTCATTTCCTTGACCAATATTTAGCTAACATGATTTACAATTCATTCATTTCCAAAATAAAGTTTTTTCTTGTTCCAGTTTCTTAGTTACATTATTAATTTTTACTTTATAAGTAGGGAAACACCCAAAACTTGTTTTCTATCCAAAAGGTGTAAACAAGGTGGATGTTTAAATGGATGCCATACTAAAGTTTTCAAGTTCTGTAAAATGTGGATTATTTCTTTATCACTGTGTTCCACTATATGATTAACAATGAAACTGTTGTTCACTGGGTAAGCTAGATACTATACATAAACCTTAAATGTTATTTCTTAGATATACAACACATACTATTCAGATTCAGGCCTTTCTAGATATTGTGTGTTTGTTGTATCGGCTATTCATAGACCTTTTCACCACATTGAAGAATTATATTACCGACATAAATTGTTCCAAGTATGCTAATATTGGAGAACTGTTAGGGTTTTAATTTGTCTTCTTCAAAACAACACAAAATGAAATAGTTTGTGTAAGTAAAACCTCTCTTCAAATTATAAAGGGAAGCTCCCTGAGAACTAAACTAATCCTAGACACTAAGCTATGGAAAAAATATGCAATTATTAACACTATACACAATATTTTCTGGGTTTTTTATGATAATGAAACAATGGAAAAGCTGTTTTCCTATCTGCTGACCTTGGACATGAACACAAGACTATTAATAGCTTGTCTCACAAGCAAGATTTTATAGATTTTAAGAATGAAAGGAATTGATTATAAATGCAATAACACCTTTCCATTTGCTAAAAGTAGAAACTAGCAAGCTGATGTACAACAAATTAGAAGGAATAATTAATCTAACATACAGACAACACATGATCCCAAGAGCTACGTTGCATACAAAGCTACAATCTTCATAGGAAAATAACCTCAATAAAAAGCCTAACACTTTTCTCCATTTCCAATTCAATTAATGGAATTATAAACACAGTAATAATATATACATGAAAACCAGATTGAACAATATTTTCGCCAGCATAAGCATAGCATCAACTATTAGTATTAAATTCTGTGCTCCAAGCACTTTTTAGAAGATATAGGATAATCATTAATTTATCCCAAAAAATATTGTCTTTGCGAAATGCTTAAAGCCAATGAAAAAGAGGAAAGAAAACACCTTAAAGCATAAAACTACCCTAAACAAAGCTAAAATAAAAGTAGACTAAAATGACTTCAAAATAGGTTATCAACATTCTGTCCAAAAATAGGACCTCCAAAAAAGAAATTGCTAAAAATAATAGTGTCTAAATTAGCATTTTGGCAGATGAATCCTCATAGTCATTCTGACAGGTCATTGTTTTAAAACATGGCAACATTGCAGATCTTTCAATTTTTTTTTTTTGAAACCCTAACCACCAATCAATTGGTGACTTCACCAACCATGAAAACCCTAGCTTGAGACTTAACAAAATCCTTATAAATCTGAACTGTCCTTGGAAACCCTATGGTTTAACCAACAAATCTACAACAAACTTAGGTGGCCGGGAAAACCATCGAATTTAGATTTCCATATTAGAAAAAGCCTAACATTGAAAAGCTTCGCATAACCTTGGTGGTATGAAAATATACTTTTGAAACCTTAAGGTTTGCAATATCTTGCACCCCTACGAAACTTTCAATGACAAGCACTTTTTGTGCATGGTTTGTTGTGTTCATCCACCAAATTTGTTGAGTAAAGCTGACTATCATAATGTGCCCTTGTTGCATGTCCTATTTCAAGCAAGGTTTGTTGGTTCATTTGGGTAGAATGGGCAATTCACTGTTTGTCTTGTGAGAAAAAGGAAGACTAGGAGAGTCATGTTCAGGGCCTTATGCTTGTTTTTATATCAGTCTAGGGAAGGCCATGATCTAAAAAAGCCTTTGTTTGAATTGGAAATCATTCAAAAAGATATGCAAATGCATTTCAGCTGGCATAGATTAGGTTAAAGTGTGCCTAGGAAGGGCTATGACATAATTAAATGGCGCAAGCAAGATGAGGGTGCCTAAGTGCATACAATGAGGTCCTTTTAGTGACAAAAAAGGGCAAAGAGCGCTCTTGAGACAGTTTTTCATCAAGTTTAAGTGACATAAGCATGTAAAATGCACACTTGGATTAGTGGAGTCAAGTGGTTAAGTGGCAAGAGTGTCTAGGAGGTGCGTCTAAGCCAGTTTAGTAGTGGTCAAGTGTCTAGGATGACCAAAATAAGTGCTTGAATGAGTCCTAACATGAGTTGAGTGGCAAAAGTGGATAAGAAGTGTACCTATATGTTTCATGCCCTTTGTCCTTTGTCTTCATTTTGCAAGTCATAATTCTTTGCTTTGATCGTCATGAAGAGAATTTCTTCTCTAACACTATCCGAAAAGCTCTCATCACTTTCCTCAAATGAGCTGCTATCTTCTTTGGAATAAAGGCTATTCCTGTACTTGTGAATGTTCTTCTTTTCATATCTACCTTGTTTGTGACTTTCTTTGTATTGATGATGCCTTCTTCCTTTCTTCATGTCAAGATCTTCTCTATCATCACTTCTTTCACTTTTTGCCTATGGACACTTAGCAGAAAAATGACCTATTTTTCCACAAGTAAAACATTTAAAGGGCAACTTACCTTTATACTTACTGAATCCTTTCAACTTCCTCATGAAATGGGCTTCCTCTTCATCTGATTCATCAATGGAGCTATTGCTTGGCTTGGGCTTCCTATCCTTCATCTTCTTCGAGGCTTTGTAGGCAGCCTCTCGCTTAGATGAGTCTTCCTTTTCGGTCCTTATTTCGTATGCTATGAGGATCCCATGCAACTCGTCCATAATTAGCTTGTCTAATAGATCCATAGACTACATACTCTGTGATTAATCACTGAGTGGCCGAGTACTCTCCCATTTTTTGCTCGGGCAAGTACTCTCCGCTTTTACTCTCGACTCAGGATGCAAAAAAAATCACCGATTTTTTCAGGAAACTTGCGGAAAACCCTCAAAGTACTCGCGGAAAACCCTGGAATAGATGAAACACGCTATTCATGTGCTTGTTTTCGTGCGATTTCGACACGTTTTTGGCATGTTTTGGATGTGTGTATGACGTGACTCGGTGCTTATAAAACCCCCATTTAGTGGGCCTTACAGACATTGCATCCTTTGATGCGATTTGGACTAGTTTTTTGGCACGATTTGGATTGGTTTTACAGTTTATATTGCAGTGTTACTAGTAACACATTATCAATATACACAAACCTGTCGACTGATATTACACATTATCATACACAATCGACAGGTTTGTGTATATTGATAATGTGTAAATTTTTAAACATTAAACAGTTTAATGAACATTATCATAATGAATAGTTTAAGTTTGTATTAGTTATACACAGATTTTAATGGTATTGTCATACTACTGATGTGCATACTTAATAGTTAAACAATTAAACTTAATACTGATATGCATACATGATTGATGATAATATGATATCATGATACATTGATAAGTGAAACAAGAAACTATGTGGTTGTGTGTGTATATGCATGCAAACTTGGCATCTTGTGTATGTGTATAGATATGTATGTGTGCACAATGCAGTGTGTGTATAGGTATGTTGTAATTGAATTTTGCAAAAACAAAAAAAAATGTTTTAAATAAGAAATTTTACTACTTTTTAAGTTTCTGAGTATTTGCCGAGTCAAAAATTTTGTGCTTGTCGAGTACTCTCCAAGTCCGAGTATGTAAACTATGATTAGATCCATCATCTCTTCAATGATGGATACTTTAGTGTCGAATTTTAATGGAAGAGACCTTAATACCTTTTGCACGATCACCGAGTCATCAAATTTTTCATCAAGACCCCTTATTGTATTCACAATTTCATCAACGTAGAGTAGGTAAGCAGCTATGTTTTCTCCGTCCTTCATTTTAAGACTTTGAAATTGTCTTTGGTGGGTTTGGAGCTTTGCTTTCTTCACCTTATCGCCTCCTTTGTAGATATTCTTAAGATTATCTCTGATTTCCTTGGCAGAATTGCAATGTATCACTTTCACAATCTCCGATTCCAATAATCCGCATAGGATTGCATTCATGGCTTTCACATTATTTTCAATTGCCTTCTTTCCATCTTGATCCATTGGTGGGGATGATGGAACAACATACCCATCCACTATTGATTGCCAAATATCAAATCCAAGTGCCATTAAGTAGGTGCACATTCTTATGCTCCAAAAGCATAGTTTGATCCATTTAACAATGGAGCCCTGCTGGAGGAGAATCCTTCTTGGCATGCCATGTGTGCTTTTGAGATCTTCCTTCCATCGGTTAGGCTATTTCAAAGGAACTCGTTCTGATACCATGTGAAGAGCCCTGCTGGCTCTCAACTCAAACCCCAATAAATTCTTAAGTCTTAATGTGTTTTACTTAGTTTTTTAGAAAATGTTTGTAGACAAAAGAGAAGGTGTGCATCATATTAAAGCTTATAAAATTGCAATATAGACATATTCTGAGCAACAAATGTAATAGATGTTATTCTGTAATACATACAATGAGATTGCAAACAAATCACATACCCGAAATGCTCCAGAATAATTAAATAAAGAAGTTTCTCAATTTGCTAGCCGAAATTGATGAAAAACTGACAATAATGCTCGCCAAAGCTCCAGATCTGACTTCTCCCACTCCAAAACAGTATACAATCCCCTGAGAGAGGTAGACGCCAAGAAAGGGTCACAAAAGGGAGCCAAGAGAAAGGCGTTTCAACTTGTTCCTTCACACGCCTTCCCAAAACAAGCACATTTACCAATGCAAAAGTACGGCCCAAGTAGAATGCTGATGAGCCAAAGATGGAAGCTGTGGAATTGCTGAAGAGGATGCCTCAAGTGTAGAAACGCCCTTCCTTATTGCAGACACAAATAAACTGAATAATAAACTCTGTTAGAAGCATGTAGAACCTCTGAATGAAGCTCTCAACTGCACTGATTCGACTGATCTCTCACAATCTCAAAAGTGCTCAACATCGAAGAGGAATCGTTCTTCAATGGAAGATTGTTCAAACCCTGATCACAGGAGAATGCACAGGAGGAAACACAAAGGCAAAGTCGAAATAATCAATCATAGGGTTTCTCATTGCCAAATTGCCTTATATCAAGAAGGCACGCATTTCCAAGAAGATACGCCCTTTTTGCCATCATTAAAATCTTTTAAAATAATATTAAATCCTTTTCAATAGTCATGACTTAATATTTGGGCGCCCTTTTATATTTTAAGTGATTAAAATATTTAATCACCTTTTTAGAATAATTTAAGTGATATAAAATGTATAAAGTCAATTTGACTTTATAAAAAGGCATTAAGTTAATTAATTAACTCAAATCACTTAAAAATTCATAACTCGCTCAAAACTCCAAATATTCCTGTGCCGTCATAAGTTGTCGACTCCTGAACTGCTAACGCCTGCCGTGAACCAAATCACTAGGCTCTGAAAACAAAAATGATCAACTCTCCAGAAAGTACCACTGACCCTCTAACCAATCCAGCTAGCCCACAAGGGTCCAATAAAGGGCTAACACATTGTTCCCGAGAACTGACTAGAGCGGGGACATCACATACCAATTGATGAGCACACATTTATACTGAGAGGGGGGCTGAATTAGTATAAGATAGTCTTTTAACTTTTTCGAATAATTAACCACAATGAAATCAATCACACAACACCAACAATCAAGAACACAAGAATTACGTGGAAACCCTTTCGAGAGAAAACCACTACAAAATATTGCTTTATTGATTTTCTTACAATTTTAGTAGGCACCAACCTACTAGAGACACCAATCTCTGCTTATCTTCGTAGGCACCAACTCGCCAGAGACACGAATCCCTGCAACTGGGTGCCAACCCAGCAAGAGACACCAGTCTCTTCTAATGAGAGGCACCAACCTCTACAATAAGTTTTCTACTATAAATCTGCTCAAATATTTGTTATAATTTGCTCTATTAGATCTGCTATAATTCCTCGAAAACATGCTTTATATATGTCTTTAAATATTCTTTTTAAATCTGCTCAAATAGTCTTCATAAATCTGCTCCAATATACTTCATGAGTCTGCTCTAAAGCATTTCATCAATCTGCTCCAATAATCTACTATGACTGGGAATGATATTCATTAGTCGCTTGCATTCAAAATCTCCAACCAATCTTCTTTTATACCATGCAAAGGGGGGCGACTTCATGAAAATGTATGTCCTTTACAAAGGGAGGCAACTCTTAATTAATATACACCCTTTCATCATAACCTTGGGCACACCACTTGAGGGGTCGATGCCTATCTTAAAAATAGTATTTTGCAATTTTAAAATTGAGTCCCCAAAGTGGGGCAGTTTCATAAGGAGGTCAGCCATAATGTATTTATTTGCACTTTAAAAACTCCAAGTTGGGCACTAAACACAAGGAGGTCAGCCTCTTTTATTAAATTTATTTCTCCAATGAAATTGCCATAAGAAATCAGGTCGGTCAGCATTAATATTCTTCATAAGGAAATTATCATACGTTGCCATAGAGAATATGGGTTGACCAATTGAATTTAGTTCTTCATTGTAGCGATTAGTGGCCTTTGGCCATCATATTTTCATCAATGATTTCTTTCTTGAACAACAATTATCTTCTTTTTTATTAATGGCATTCTTGGACTTGCAAGAACATTTGATATCAGTGACAATTAATCTAACAAGCAGGTTCTTGAGTTTATTTTGGCAGGAAATTTTCAAATTGAGTGGCACTGAGCTCACTCCTAGTACCAGCTATCACCCATAAACAAATGGTCATATTGAAATTGTTAGTAAGTGGGTGGAAGGATATCTTAGAAATTGCATCTCAAGGCAGCAGAAAGCATGGATAAGATGGTTGCATTTAGGTGAATACTTGTGCGACTCCACTTACCACATGTCAATTAAGATATCACCGTTCATGACTTTATATGGGTATGAATCTCCAAGCTTCATAGATTTATGTTTTTGGTGATAGTAGGGTACCCAAGGCTAAGAACTTATTGCATGGAATTCAAGATACTATGAAGTCCTTGAAAGAAAGCATACAACAAGCCCAGAATCAACAAAAACAGTATACAAATCAGCACCACATTGAGCTTGTCTTTGAGGCAAGTGACATGTTTATTTGAGACTGCAACCATATAGGCAGCCTACTCTCAAGAAGAGTGGATCAAAAGAGCTTAAACCACAATTTATGGCCCGTTTAGGATGTTCAAGAGGATTAGAGAAGTGGGTTATGAGCTAGAGCTACTGGCGAGTAGGAAAGTACATAACGTTTTCCACATTTCATGCCTTAAGAAAACACTTGGGCATAATGTAGTTCCTTCTTTTGAGTTACCACCATTAGATGAGGAAGGAAATTTTATTCTAATCCCAGAGGCTATTATTGATTTCAAAGAGCGTTCTTTATGGATGAGAACTATCAGAGACTATATAGTTAAGTGGAAGATTTTGCCGGTTGAGGATGCTACTTGGGAGAGCGAGTAGTTTCTACAACATTTACATTTACAATTGCTTGGGGGCAAGCAATTTTTGGGAGGGAGGACCATAAAGTCTCCCTCGTGAGTTTAGCCAATTGTTGAGTATTAGCCTATCCATCATGTTCTTGTAGGCTAATCAGTTGGTTCAGGGAACTCTACAATTCTTGGGTAGCAAAGTTCAACAATAATCAATGTCAGTTTTTGTTTTGTTCTAAAGATGCTTGCGTAAACTAGGTGGATGAAATGAAATAAATGCTTAAGTTGTTATTTAACTATAGGTTCACTTAAATATTTATTTAAATATCTAAAATTGACTTATTTGTCAAGGAGTGGCTAAAAACGAGCATATATTTAAAGGTATTATTTTAATGCTAATTTGTGAAATTAAAGGGAGACATACGGAATTGATTAAATATTATTTTATTCTCAAAAGAAGGTGTTGGAATTGGGAAAGGGAATAAAATATTAATTTTGAGTTCATTTGCATATACGGGAATTATTATTGTGAAGTTTGCAGAGCTTTTCTCCAAGAACTTCTTGAGGACGAAAACCCTCATGGAGAATATTAACTATGGTGGTGAAAATTCTTCCCTAGTTGATGGCTGGTCGATTTATCCAGAATGGGTGTTTGTGTTTAATGATTTGATTGTTAGGTTTGATTAAGGGTTTGTATTGGAAATTCTTAAGATACTTGGAATTTGAAGGGCAATTATGAATAAATTATTGGTGAGTGTGGATTGATATTATATATATATATATAAAAAATATTATGCAGTGTGATTTAAGCCTTGTATATGGCTTGGTTATTTGTGTTATTGGTGTATTGAGCATGGGATTTTATAGTTGAGCAATTACCTTCCAACTGATAGCTACAAGTTTTGTATATTAGTTAAAGTTTAAACAATCGGACAGGTCGTGGTTGGTTAGCCACTTGAGAATAAAAGTTTCATGGTTTATTAGTGCTATTGGGTCAAACAAAGTCCTTATTAAGCTGAGTTCAATTTTTTTGAAGTGTCTAAAATTTCAGGCCGCAATATGCTGACAGATTGAAAGGTGGTCGACCCTCTTATTGGCGATTGGATTAAAATATTAAGGCGTCGTCTCCTTTCCTTGTGTTGGTGACTTGTTTAAATGAATCCATGGGAATTTTTAAATCACCCCTTGAAGCTGATGTGAATCCAAAGGGTCTAATGTTTATAGATGGCGAACTCTTCTCTTACTGGGCGCAGATTTAATCCAAGCAATTCCACTGTGATATGCTTGGGGTTTTCGTGAGGAAACACACTTCATATGGTACATTGGATAGCCTATGTGTTATTCCTTTTGACTAAGAAATGAGCTTATATTGAGGGTTGGGAAGAGATACAATTGTTTTTTAGTAGATGTCAATATAGAACTAGGCAATGCCTTGGTAGTATAATTTCAATAAAAATTCTAAACTGGCCGCTAGTACTGTTGTACCCCAAAATTAAAATTTTTGTTACACTTAGACATTTTGAAGAAATGAGTAAAAGTCTTGTTAAATCAGTCAAAAAGGTCAAAATTTGGGTGTGCGTGTCTTGCATGAGGGGTTAAAACGCAAAATTTTCAAAATTTGATGATCTGGGTCTGCTTAGAATAGCTTAATTTACAAAACCCAGATCTCAATTTTTCATCCCTACCTTTTAGGAAAACTGCTATTTTTAGAAATTTTCTAAAGCTAGTAACTTTTTCTGGGTTTTTCTGGGTTTTTTTTGAAACGGATACTAGCAAAACCTTCTAAAAATAGAAAGTTGGTCCATTAGGGTCCAAACTGATTTTGATTGGCTCAAAATACGTCCATATCAGGCTGGTGCATTCAGAATCTCAAAATAATCAATTTTGCCCTAGTGGGTCTATTATGCTTTTTTAGAAGCATAACAGGAGCTCCGCGGTCATCAATGGAGGTCATTCGGCTGCCAGGCCTCAGATTCAACATTCAATGTATTCAACAGAAGGCGAGTTGGTGAGCAAGCACGAAGAACGAAGAAGAAAGTGAAAATTTGTGAAAAATTTCTAACACTGCTAGACATGGGCGCCCCGGGAGAGAATAGGCGCCCATCTTTTTAGGGCACTAAAAGTTGAAATTAGGGTTTATGCTTCCAATCAAAGTTGCTCAGTTCTTTGTCAGCTACGCAACGAATCCAACGGTGCAGTCATCAGATTATGTAGTCATCCGGAATTCGAGGCCAAACAGAGAGGTTTCACACAGAAGTCAAAATGAAGAACATGAAAGTTATCAAAAATTGACTAAGTGTGAGAACTTTAGGCGCCCCTGGTGAAGAAGGGCGCCCAAATTTTTGAAGCACCTAACTCAACAGTTAGGGTTTGAGAATATGCTCGATCTCTTCAGTATTCAACCAGCTTTGCAACGCATGTCTCTGTCAAATCATCCGACTGTTCAATCTTCAGCAGATTCTGATCAAAGAGGAACGTACAGAATGAAAGTTTTAGACTTTGAAGAAAGTCAAATGAAAAAATGGCTAAGTCTGGAAGGTTTGGGCACCCCAGGAGAGAAGAGGCGCCCAAGATTTCAAGGGGCTAAATAGATGATTTTGCAGAAGTGGCTCTAATGTGATCTCTTCGCAGTTGATCTAGCTTTCCAATGAGATACTCAGTGCGTCGATCGGAGGTTGCAGTCGCCAGATACGAGGAGCTGAACGTAGGGTTTGACGAGAGCTAAGGATCAAAGTTCAAAAGCAAACAGGAAAAAGTGGAAAATAAACTAACTCTGGTGAGTTTGGGCGCCCCAGCTTACCAGGGGCGCCCAAGCTTTTAGAGCTTTAAAATTCACTGTTTGATGAAGTTTATCCTAGAAGACCCCTCCTAATATTTCCTCAGCTTCGCAGTGAGCATAATCATCAGCTCATCTGATGCCTGGATCACCAGATTCGACAAGATCATCTGTAGAAGAAGAGTTTATGAAGAAATTGAAGATCATGAAAAATAGCTAACTTTGGACAAAATGGGCGCCCCTGGAGAAGAAAGGCTCCCATGAATTCGAAGGTCGAAATGAAGTTTTTAGCCAGAGACACCTCCAGACCAATCTTCTCAGAATCAGTCAGGCTTCGTGATGAATCCTTCGGCTCGTCCATTAGATTAATTTGCAAGCCGGAAATTGAAGGCGAAGTAGGAGGTCAAAATTGAGAAAAGTTGAAAATATCAAAAAATTGGCTAACACTGCTTGAAGTGGGCGCCCCTAGCCAAGAACGGTGCCCAACTTCTCATGCCTTAGAAAAATTTGCAAAGTTTTCAAAATTTCAAAATTGCAAGAAGGAAGATGGCATCCAAGTTCAATGAGCTGAGATTTTAGGGTTTTGAAAATAAAAGCAAAAGAAAGCAAACCTAAAACCAAACCCTAAGTCTATTTAACACCTCTTTTCAATGTAATTTTCATTATTTTTGCAGGTAGCATTCAAAGGAGAAAGTTGGAGCAGCAAGTTTGAAGAAATTTTTCGAGATTCAAGAGCTTAGTTTGCTGGTTTTTCATCAAAATTTTCAGACCAGCAACTTAAACCCTTGCTTTTTCATGCTTTTTCATCCAGAAGATCAAATTTTTCAAGGAGAAGGCCAAGGTTTTCAAATTTTCAACCATCTGGGTCTTTCCACCTCATTCTTCTGAAGAAATTTTCAAGAACTTCATCAAGTTGCAGCAGCTGCTTTTTATTTGCATGTCAGGAAATCCTCAGGCATTAGTTTTCAACCATCTGGTCCTCTCAAACCAGGTCTGAAGAAAACCCATATCACAACTTTTTTTCAAGAAAGTTTCAAATCCTAGGGTTGGCTGCTTTTTCGATCAGCCATCAGTATTTTGCAATCTAATCAACTGGGTCCATTTCTAATCATATTCTGAACAAAACCCAGATGCCAGCTTTTTTCGTAAAAAATTGAAGAAATTAGGGTTTGCTGTTTTTTTAGTATAAAATCAAAATTTTCGAAAACGGACGATTTGGGTTGTCTTGCAACGAAATTCTGAGCAAAACCCATATCTTAGAAAAATTTTCAAAAAATTTGTCCATTGGAGCAAAGAAAAATTAGCATTCTAAAAATAGAAGTTGCTCAGAACTTGTCTGAACCTAGGTGAGTTTACAGTCATTCTTCAAGTTTTCCGAAATGGAGGACACTCCCAATGTTTTCAAGATTGGATCAGCTCTTTATCATGATTACATCAAAACAGCTGAGACAGACTTGCATCATATCAAGCCGGTGTTTGATCTACATGCTTTGGAGAGCGCAGGCAACAGCTCAATCAGGAACTTGGGACATTTTGGACTCCTCGCAGCAGCGTCTATCCCTATATCAGTTCAGAGTCTTGAGTTCGTAATCGCTTGCATCAAGCATTACAACCCAACTACTAGGGAGATCCAATTAGCTGATGGTAGATTAATTTGCAGATGCAGAAGATATTCTAGAAAAGCGGTGTTTTGCTATTGATGGCATAGATGCACCGAATCGGGACACGGTTTCTAATTTTCTAGCGGATGTGATCGAGCTTTAAAGTAGCTTTCTTCTAAAAGCTTTTTTTCTCACTTTCTTTCTATTCTTGGAATAATTCTTATCCATTCTTTGAAAAGAGAAAGAAGATAAATGTAATAGTTGGCGTTTCCCGCTTTTTCTGCTTTCTTAGGTGTTAGATGTTATCTTCTTTCTAGATTTAGTAATAAAGCTTGCTTGCTGAGCAAGCTCTAGATTGTGAAAGCAAGGAGATTTTAGGGTTCCCTACTCCTCTGCTTGTCTATAAATAAGAGTCTTTGCTCATTAGTTTCTTTAACCATGCTAGTGATAAAAAAACGCTGAGCCTATAGTGCCTTCTATTTGTTACTCAAGTGTTGTTCAATTGTTTAATGATAGCCAATTGTTGAGTCTCTTTTAGCCAACAAGAAGTTATTGTAATTGCTGTTCGTATTGTGTAAGAACAAGATTGCAAGCCTCTTTAGCTGCAATTTCTTGTTCGAGGCATGTTAGAAGTAGATTTTGTTCCAGAAGTTTGAGTAATAAAATCATGAGCCTCCTTTGCCTTGATATAACATCTCAGATTTCCGTTATTTGTGTTCTACTTTTATGATCTTGATTTCAGCTTACATTGAAGTGTGTAGATGTTTGTTGAGAAAGAGTTCATTGAAGTATTTTGTCAGAGAATCCACCTTGTTCATTTCTAGTTTCTCTTGCTCTGCTTGTTACTTGAGAAGTTAGAAATGTCTTTAGTTTAAGTTAGTCCTAGTTGAAGTTCTTAAATTAGAAAATCTCAGTTGCGGCGTTTGTGTTTAATAAACCTTGTGCTCTAAGCTGATAAAAAAAGATAGGCAACTTAGTTCTTAGTTTACTTTCTTTCAACACCATTAGCAAGAGGGAGCTTCCCCTCCTAATTTGAAGAGCAGTTTATCTGTGCATAGCTGTCCGTTTCAAAACGCATTCCAGAGGTGCGAATTTAAACGCCAACAAGTACCCAACTCAGAGCTGGGTTTCACTTCTGTTTTATCACTGGTTCATGGTTAAGATCTCCTTCCTCTACTGTTCGAGTCAACAATAGATTGAAGGCTGATTTACATGGGGGACAGTGTAAGAGACCTATTTTCTCTCAACCCTGTCTGATGCCAAATAATGCAATTGATTTTTTTGTGTTTGCTGGTTTTTGAAGGTTTTGTATTTTTTTGTGATTTTTGCTTGAATAGGTTTATGCGATTTTTGAAATAAATGATGCTAGGAATTGATAAAATGCAAGGAATGAAATTCAATAGCAAAAAAAATATGTATTTTGAACTGCAATTGCCTTTATTATTTCAAGTAAATGATTACAATACTAAAAGGCAAACATGCAAGTTAAAAGGCAGCTGTATTATGAATTAAAGAACCTAATTTTATTGCAACAATAAATGAAGAGCTGGTAATGTACGGCTTGTCCATAAAATGATAATCTCCAGCCAAATAAAAACACCCAATGCTTCTCAAAGTATGTGCCGCCCTATTGGTGAAGGAATCAACCCCAAAAGCAAGGCGATTTTACCCTGAGCTCAACGCCTGCCAGCTGAAAGGTACGGCTTTAGTAGCAAACAAGGAGGCCGTACGACTGAGAAGAGAAATGCCTGAATACTGAACCAAGAAGATAGAAATCGATTCTTTGCATTGATGAATAAGTTCTTCTCAAACCCTTATTGAATCTTCCTCTATAAGCATGGATATGACTTCTGAATAAAGCAACGCTAATTAGCAATCTTCAGTTGATCTTTCACAATCTCAGTATGCTTGATTCTGAAGAGGGAACGTTCTCCAAAATCTGATTTGCAAAAACCCTTGTTTCTCAAACTCCAAAGTTCTCAGAGAGATGAAGACAAGTTTGAATAATCAACAATAATGAGTTCTATTTGTCCTTTGTGAAATAAATACTCTCTTCAATAAGCTCGACCCTCCAAAAAAACAACTCAATGAACATTTAATAATATTAAATTCACCCCTTTTGAACTTAGGCTCATAAATCAATAAATGGCGTCCCTTTTTAAATGAGTAATAAATACTCATTTAATAATAATATCTCCCTTATATTATAAAGTTGTAAAATACTTTATAATAAGCCATTCAATTAATAAATATTTCCCTTAATTGACTTTATAATATAAAGTCATAATAATAATCATTTAATTATTATTAAATGCTCCATTATTCTCCGTTTTCTCAACAAACTGCCAAACTAGGTCGAAATTGAGATACTGGGTCGAAACTGAGATAGCCAATTGAGCCAGATGCCCTGCCAAAAATAGTAAACCCTGATGACATGACTTACTATAAATAGTAAGTGCCTAAATAACACTCTGTAAGCATCTGCAAAGGCCCAAACCTGAAACAAACTGTGGAGTAATGTCCCCAAACTCTGGATAACTACAATGGAAGACCCTCTAATCACAACTGTCAACCTACGAGGGTCAAAATGATAGGCTAACCCCTCAATCATCTGAACTGCCTAGGAAGGGGACATTATAGACAACAAACCAAATTAAGGTGCTGATAGTGTTGTTAGTAGTTCTACAGTTCTGTTCTATGTTTTGTGCTACAAGAGACCCAAAAATAAGTAAATTATGCACAAGGAGGTTAGACATTAATAACCTTTATTCACGGTTTTTAGTTACAGTCCAAAAATCTGCAAAGTTCTCCTTTTAATGTAGTTCATTCAGATGCATATCATATGTTTGTTAAATTGCCACTTTAGCATGTAAGACAAATGTTTGTTAAAAATGGCATTCCCCTGATATCTAGAAAAAATTATTAACAGAGAACAAATTCAAGGGACATCATATACTTTTGTATGAGAATTGTTTGACATAATACTTTTGAGAAGAAATGCAAAAAAACTGGTGAAAGCAGTAAGGGCTTTTATAGTGGTATTAGAGCACACTAGTTTTCTTGCAGCATGTTGGGTGAGTGATGTGTCCTAACACTCATCATTATTAATTGAGAAGAAACAGGTCTAATCCGAATTTAGAAACACAACCAGAGAGTGAACATGAAGAAGAGTTGGATATATTTGAAATGAGTGAAAGGAGGATAGAACCCTCTAGTTTGGAAAACATGATGAATGATCTTGCAAAGGCACAGCATCAAATTATGCAACTTATGACACAGTCTCAACAACAGATGTCACAATCACAAGAGCAAATTGCTCAAATGTTTGCACAAATGATGGGAAACAAAGCTAATGCTGGGACAATTGCTAACAATGGGGTTGAAAGATCCACAATATATAATAAAGCTGATCATACCAGGACCTTTGGTGGCTCAATTAATTCTAGACCCTCCATGCCAAATTTCATTTGAAGACATAACCCTGCAAAAGTGAATAATGAACCTACTAAATAGGAAATGCATCTCAAGCCATGAGAGATTGGAGGGCATTAGGTGCAAATTTATAGGTTGAAATGTCATTTCGAGATTTTTTGGAGTTTAGGCAAAGGCATAGACCCCATAGAGATGGAGGCGGTAGGCAACATAACAATGAATTGCAAAGAAAGATGGGTAAGTTATCAATTCCTTATTTCGATGGTTTTGGGAAGACCATTGCTAGAGCTTGGGTTCAAAAGCTTGATACTTATTTTCAGCTCAATCATATCAAACTTGCACAAGTTTGATATCAGTTTCCAAACTGATATATTCTTCTTCCAGCGTGTTGTGGTGGAGTTTGTGTATGCTTTGAGGTGTTATTTTTTCTCATGATCGATTGGTGGTGTGCTGGGCACAAGTGGACATGTTCTAGGTGCAAAAGACCAATTTAACCCCAAAAAAGCTCTCTTACAATGTGCAACACACAAACAAAAAAAGGACAAAAGATCATGGGGCAGTAGAGTATGATTATGTCATTTGTGCAAAAAACTTTAAGACTAGGGATAAAAGCATAGTTGCCGCAAGACTGGTACTGGTACTGGTACGGGAGACTGGTACTGGTACCGGTACGACATTTTTTTGAAAATAGGAGACGGGGGTAGTACTTGGAGACGCCAATTTTTTTTTAATATAAAAATTAATAATATATAGAAAATCTGAAAATATAATGACATTGAACTTTTTGACTGTTTGAATTTTAACTTTTTACTTTTTACTTCAACCTAAAATAATATATGATATCAGTCAAACAAAATATATACTAATGTTTCTGTAAATGGAATTTATATGCATCCAATCAAATAATTTTTTACTATACCAGATTAATATCAACTTATGTTGTAATGTCCCCTTCTCAAACCTGATCTTTCCAGTGACCGTTGGCCTTTTTCTGGAAACCCGAAGGCTAGTCGGAAGGTAAAATTAGGGTTTCCTATTTTTAAGGATGTCTTTGCTCGGAGCTGGTGGATTCAATGGTGGATTCTTTCTGGGTTTTCAGAGAGCTTCGCAGTGGTATGTTCGTCTCGGCATTCTGAGCATCTTCAGGAATTTACTATTTTTAGTAAATTCTATTTCTGGCAGTTTTTCAGTTGGGTTCAGCATGGTTGACTTCCTACTTTAGTTTGGTCAGTTGACTTGGTCATTATTGGCTTCAGGGCACAATTGGAGAGATAAGTTGATATATTTAATTAAAAGTCATGTTTTAATATTATATTCGAACATTGACCCCTTGGCCTAGTCTATTGACTTTATGTTGTTTTGAAAAGTGGTCTTTTTGAGGGTGGCGCCTCATTAAAGATTATTTTATATTTTATATTTTACCCAAAGTCAAAACAAGCTATAAAGTGGACGCATTTATTAAAGTATTGATTTTAATTAAAAGTCAATATTGAGCTTGAAGGAAATGGACGCCATCTTTGAGAAAAGATTAGGGTTTTGAATTTGAAGTGGATTTTAGGGTTTCGTGAAGTCAACAGGAAATTATAAAAGGAAGACTTTGAGCCTCATTTCACATCTTTGGTCTACAGTATTGTTATGCTGCCGGTTTGGCTCTGGAACTGCTTCGAGGAATGAAGGCCTCCTAGCTCGGGCATCGCTTCTTGTTTGCAAGACAACAACTAGTGGTGATTCAATCTATTTTGTGAGTTGCATTTAGTTTGTGCATTGTATTCAGCTTATTACATTGTTAGATCTGATTGGCATATTAGTGGTTTTCAGCATATTGCATTATTTGATAGAGCAGATTCATGTTTTAGTTCATAAGTCAAAAAACAACAAAAAAATCATTCTGGGTATTAACTCCTTTTCATTGCTAGGTCTAGGCGCCCTCATCCTCTAAAGTGCAGATTTTTTAGAGAAGGCATTAATTTAATAGAGCAGATCGCCCTTCTTCTTGAAGCCGTACCATCTTGCATTGGGTTCCGTGCATATTTAATTTGTGGCTTTTAGATCTGTTTTCTGTGTTCCATCTTAGGCGCCTTCTTTGTTAGGGCTTATTGCATTTTGTTTCAAGTTAATTGGGTAAGTTACGAGAAAGATATGAGCATATGAGTGAATTCCATAGACTGCTGTTTTTAATTCAAAAGTGCAGATTTGTCAAAAAACAGAATTTGTATTTTGAACATTGGAAGGTTTATTGTTTTGGCTCTTCTAACCATAGTAAGAAGAGATCTTTTGATGTAATGTTAAGCTCTCAAATTCCTATGCTACCAGCAGGCGAATGAACATCATTTTGTAAACTGACAGTAGTACTGGCAGTAAACTTCAGTCTTGTTCAAATCTGATTGTAATGCTCACTTTCATTTGAAGTTATTGTAATAGTTACATCTCCGCCCTATGGTAGCTACTTCCCCACTCTGGGTTAGCAAGCACATTCTGGGTGTTGAGTATTTTCAGCCTTCAGCATTTCTTTTCAAGCATTGTATTTTGTAACACTCCGCCATATGGTCGCCCCTCACTCCATTCTGGATTGGGTAGCACATACTTGGTGTCGAGTTCCCTTTCAGCAATTAGAGTAGAAGATCCTCTGACCATATGCTCGCCATCATCGGCGCCATTCTTGGTTAGAGTTCCTGCATAAGCAATTTGTTTTAGATCCTCTGACCAATGCTCACACCTTGCCCACATCGGGATCCTGGTGTACATTCTGGTTAGAGTTGCTTCAGCACGTTTTGGTTTATCTTCTAACCTTAACGGGTGCATTGATTGTAATTTGAATTTGAAAAAAAAAGGGAAAAAATTGGCTCGGAATATTTCATATGTCTTTATATATAACATAATACCTACATAATACCAAATTAAGACGAGGGTGTAGGTATAACATGAATTTTTTTGTATTTGTTTTTGATAGCTTCTATTCCCATTATTCAATATTGCGTCGGCAATTGTATGCTAGAGTATACAGAATAGACAGTATTAAGTTTTGAATTGGTGGGTTTTTTAAAGATAAAGATTAGTGCAGAGGATTAAATTAAAAAAAAAACGGAAAACCTAAACATACCAGACTCTTAGACGCAATGACGATTTCGGATTTTGATTCTTTGAATTTTCAATGCTTCTCGTTGCCCTCTTCCTCAGTCGCCTGCTAAAGTGTCGTCGCCAGTATAAGTATTCACTATTTTTAAAAAATATTAACTTTTTGTGCCTTAAACGCGTGATTTCTGACGGGAGACGCGGGAGACCTTGCGGGAGACGGCATTTTTAGGTTTCGGAGACGTGGGAGACGGCGGGAAACGTCTTGAAAGTCTCCATACGTGAAATGGAGTCTCCGGGTGCAGGTGCGGTGTCGGAGACGCGTCTTCGTCTCCGAGACACGCCTCAGAGGGGGGGAGACGCTTCTCCCGGCAACTATGGATAAAAGCCAAAGGTTGTGAGGCTATAACCCTCACTGAGGAGGTTGAGGTAACGAGGTTGCACATGTGATGAGCACCCGATTATACTGAGAGGGGGGGTGATTCAATATCTAACAATTTTTTACTTTTCAAAACTTAACCGATCACAAAAAACACTCAAGTAAGACATAGCAATTTAGAGCATAGAGACAACACATGATTTTGTGTGGAAACCCTTGTGGAAGAAAGCCACAGAAAAATATTGCTTATATATATATCTTATCTATCTTCTTCTCTTTCTTATAGGCTCCAATCGACTTCACATACAAATAGTGGGCACCAACTCACAGGAGACACCAATCTCCACTTGATAGAATTTTAGGCACCAGCATATGGGAGGCTCCAACCTCCACACAAATTGAGCTCCAACCCAGCAAGAGGCTCCATCCTTCAATGGCTGATATAGTATGCTTTTTCCCAGTATCTTCTTCTCACAAATCTGATTACAACGCACACAATTTCCTTCTTCCAAATCTGATCACAATCCACACAATAACCTTCTTTCACAAATCTGATTATAGTCATGCACAATATTCCTTCCAGATCTGGTCACAAATCTGATCCAACTTGGTCAATGTCTTCCTTAAATTTGATCACTAATATATCAATGTTTTCCTCACAAATCTGCTCTTAATTTTCACACATATTCTTCATGCATATCTGTATTCATCTACATACATGGGCTGTATATATTCTTTAGTACCAGTCTGAAATATTTTTCATACTTCTCTGCCCTTTTAAATCTGCTCTTTATTACACATATATTCTCAAAATAAGTCAAATTTACTCCTCATTTTTCTGCTCTTCCTCTTATTCAGAAAAATATTATTGATTTGTTATCTACTCTTCACATTCATTATTTCATTTTATATCTCCATGTGAAATATGCTAACTAATTTTTTTTCGATGAATTAACACACATAACCAGCACTTGATCAACTGAGTTAGCGTTAGCATCAAACTGGAAACTGGAATTGGAATGGAAACTACTCAACGCCAAGAATGTGCACTCAAGATCCCACTGAGGGCGAGGTGCTAACATATGACGGAGTCTAGAAAATTTGAAATTATAAACTGATAGGCGGATAACCAGCCATAGGAAACATTTCCACGCTACCACCAAACAGTGGGGGGAAAATTACAATTAAGAACAATTCATCCGCTGCGGCGAGCATCCACAGAGCTGTGGGGATTCACCACTATGAAGTGGGTATAAGAGTGTTACAAATAGATTGTCCACACTGGCGGTAAACCATCCAGGGGTAATTTAATGATAAACAGAAAGTAAATTGCAGAAATGAAAGAATGGTTGGATTAGTAATGCTTAATCTCAATCTTACAAATAAAACTCTGCAAATTACTAAGTACAATCGATAAGGAATGAACCTTAGATATAAGTATGAACTTTTACAATGATATAACACTCAAATACAGAAGTATATGCCAAAAACTGGAAATTGCAACAATCTGATATAAAAAATCAGAATTCTGGAAACTTAACCAGCAAACTGTGAAATCATAAAATGCTCATAAGTTGATCATTTTACCTCCGAATGATGTGAAATTTGTTGCAAAGGACTCTCAGAAGATAGGCGCCCCAAATCCAAACACCAAACAGCAGCAACTTCAACCTTTTATTTAACTTGCACAATTCCCAATGCACTTGAGGTGGTACGGCCTTCTTGGGAGGTGCGATTTTATTTAAAAATCAGGCACTTCAAATTAAAATCTCAAAACTTGCATGAATGGTCGCCCAAGGTCAGCAAACAGATTGGTTAAATGCCCAGAACGAAATTCAAGCTGGAAAATAAACCATGAATGAAAATCACTTTCAGCAGTTGACGAAACAGCAAACCAAAATTGCCAAAAATCTCCAAAATTCTTCAATCTTTGATGCTCAATCTGCTAGTCTGTTGTGAGAAGCAGCATGTTCCAACTAGGTGTTGTATTTCAAACACGAAATTGGGAAGGGGCTAGGAGGTAACATCCTCGAAGCAACAGCAAAATGTCCATAGTCATTTTGACAGCATAACAGTAAAGTAAATAATGGATACCCAATGCTGGAGTAATGTCCTCATTTTATAAGAATTGAGAAACTCCTTATCTTCCCAAATGGTACGCCAAAAGACACCTTTTTGAATTCTTCTTATTTTTTGAAATTTCATAAAATATAACTCCTCATAAAGTGGCGTCCACTTTCCTCCAAACATAAGTTCAAAAAATAAAATATTAATATCTCCTTATGACAAGGGCGTACCCTTCATGACCCCTTTTAAAAACAACTTACAAGTTATATCCTTAGACCAAGGGGTGGTCAACTGAAAAATATAACACTTATGCCTTTAATCAATAAATTTCATCAATTAAGGCTTGAGAGGAAAATATTGAAACAACAAATAACATGCTCAACTGAAGTGATGACTGAAGACGTCCAACTGCATACTGCCATAAAAAGAATTTACTATAAATAGTAAATAATGCGAAATGCCACAAAAACTCCAAGCCAAGAAACCCTAATTTTCACCTCATTCCAGTCTACGGGTTCCGGAATAGACTGATGAATGGCTATGCTGATCACTGATGAGAAGGGGACATTACAGTCCGCCCTCCTCGAAATTGCTTGTCCTCAAGCAACTGAAAAGATGGGTGCAACAAAATCTGGTCACCTTCCCACGTGGCATCTTCAATAGGCAAATTTCTCCATTTAATCAAATATTCTTTGATTGTCCTTCTCCTCAAGGAACGTTCTCTAGTATCAAGGATTTCTTCTGGAATCAACACTAACTGACCTTCCTCATCCAATGGAGGTAATTCTGATGTAGCCACCACATTGTGTCCAATTGCCTTCTTGAGGCGTGACACATGAAAAACATTATGTATTTTGCTTTCAGCTGGAAGTTCCAACTCATAAGCAACTTCACCAATCCTTTTGGTGATTTTGAAAGGACCATAAAAGCGTGGCTTCAACTTTTCTGCACCACTCTTCTTAAGAGAAGATTGTCTATATGGCTGAAGCCTCAAATAGACCATGTCCCCAACTTCAAAAGACCTTTCAACACGCTGCTGATCAGCGTATAACTTCTGCTGATTTTGAGCTTGTTGCAGATTTTCCTTAAGAGATTTCAAAATGTCTTGGCTTTGTTGTAACATATCCAGTGCTTGTGGGGCTCTACTATCACCAAACACTAAATCAACAAAATTAGTAGCCTCATAACCATAAAGTGCCTTAAAAGGAGACATCTTAATTGACATGTGATAAGAAGAGTTGTAACAATACTCTCCTAAATGAAGCCATTTAATCCAAGCTCGCTGCTGTCCTGAAACATAGTTCCTTAGGTAGCCCTCTAACCACTTGTTAACAATTTCTGACTGCCCATCTGTTTGTGGGTGATAACTTGTGCTTGGAGTAAGCATTGTCCCACTCAATCTGAAGATCTCCTGCCAAAACACACTTAGGAACTTGCTGTCCCTATCACTGACAATTGTTCTAGGCAACCCATGCAAACGGAACACCTCTCTAAAAAACAACTCAGCTACTTGAGCTGCTGTAAATGAAGTGGTAACAGCAAAGAAATGAGCAAATTTCGTTAGTCTATCAACCACAACAAATATACAATCACGTCCTTGCACCTTGGGCAACCCCGTGATAAAGTCCATGGCAATACTTTCCCATTTCTGATTTGGAATGGGCAAGGGCTGAAGTAGACCAGCAGGATAAGAGTGTTCATTTTTATTTCTTTGACAAGTAGGACACTCTCTAACGTAGTTCAAGACTTCTTCTTTCAAACCTTTCCAAGTGAATCTTTCACGAATCTACTTATAAGTCTTGAAAATTCCTTGATGACCAGCAAGGGGAACATCATGAAAAGATTGTAGAATCTTCTTCTTAAGCTTAGATTCTTGCACTAGAAAGATTCTATCTTTATAATAAATTAATCCATCAACCAACTTATACCTTTCATCAATCAATTGACCTTCTAACAAGCTGGTGGCAAACTGATTTTTAACATAATCAGCAGCAATTAATTCTTTCCAATCAGCTGATAACTCACAAATTGACTGCAAATGAGGCCTTCTAGAAAGAGCATCAGCCACTATATTATTTTTTCCTTTGACATATTCAATGTCAAAGTCATATGCTTGGAGTTTACTTACCCATTTTTGCTGCCTTTCATTCAATTCCTTTTGGCGCATAAAATGTTTAAGACTGTTGTGATCAGTCTTAACAACAAATTTACTTCCCACCAAGTATTGACGGAATTTAGACAAAGCATGCATGATGGCAAGCATCTCTTTGTCATAAATAGAGTAAGTTTTTTCTGCCCCTCTCAACTTTCGGCTCTCGAAGACAATAGGGTGTTTGTCTTGCATTAGGACAGCTCCAACTCCTTCTCCTGAAGCATCACATTGTAATTCAAAAGGTTTTGAAAAATCCGGAAGTGCCAATACTGGACACGAACTCATGATTTGTTTAAACTTATCAAAAACCTCTTGTGCTTGCTTAGTCCAAAGAAAAGCTCCTTTCTTTGTAAGATCCGTCAAAGGTGCTGCTTGATGAGAATAACCTTTTACAAATCTTCTATAGAATCCACATAACCCTAAAAACCCTCTCAAATGAGAAATATTCTTTGGAGTTGGCCAATCAAGAATGGCCCTTATCTTTTCTGGATCCACTTTCACACCCTTTGAACTGATAATGTGGCCAAGGTATAAAAGTTCTTCCATCCCAAACTCACACTTTGATTCTTTGGCGAATAAACATTCCGCCTCTAAAATGTTAAGCACTTCTTCCAAATGCTTAAGGTGCTCTTCCCATGACTTACTGAATATGAGAATATCGTCGAAGAAGATGAGCACAAACTTCCTCAACTGCTGTCTAAAAATCTTGTTCATACAAGATTGGAATGTGGCTGGTGCATTTGTCAAACCAAAAGGCATGACAAGAAATTCAAAATGCCCAAAGTGGCATCTAAACGCTGTCTTTTCTATATCCTCCTCCCTCATTCTGATTTGGTGATAGCCCGAACGAAGATCAATCTTTGAGAAGAACATTGCCCCATGGAGCTCATCAATAAGCTCATCAATCCTAGGGATAGGATATCTATTCTTGATGGTTTTCTGATTTAATGCGCGATAGTCAACACACATACGCATTGTACCATCTTTCTTTTTGACCAGCACTACTGCTGAAGCAAATGGACTCTTGCTTGGTCTAATAAAACCACTTTCCAACAGCTCCTTGATGGCTTTTTCAATTTCATCTTTCTGCCTCTTTGGATAGCGGTAAGGTGTAGTAATGACTGGTTTTGCTCCCTCTTCTAACTCAATCACATGCTCAGAACCTCTTTCAGGAGGTCTTCCAGGAGGTAAGCTTCCAAAGACTTTGCTTTTCTTTGAAAGTAAGGCTTGAATATCAGGATGATATTGCCTTTTTTCCTCAACCGGATCAGCTGGTAAAACCATACATTCAGCAGCCCATTCAACCTGATCATGGCGGATCAGCCTTTCCATCCTTTTCAAAGACACAATTCGAGGGCCTCCATTTGACATCCCTCTTAAAACAACCTTTCTTCCATTAGACTGAAATTTCAGCTCCATGGTTTGCAAATTCAATGTGATCTCACCAAGAGATCGCAGCCATTGTATGCCCAACACAACATCAGTGTCTCCTATACCCACCACATAAAAATCATCCTTAATTTCATGATTCCCTAATTGCAAAGATAGATTAGGAATTCTCCTTGTGCAAGACATAGTGAAACCATCAGCAACCATTACTTTGAAACCATCAAAATCTTCAGTCTTCAAACCTTTTCTAGCAACTAGCCCTTCATCAATAAAATTGTGAGTTGCTCCGGTATCAATTAGAGCAACTATCCTTTGTGAATTTACAACTCCATGAACCCTAAAAGATTCATTTTTTTGAAAACTAGATAGTTGTGCGAAAGCACTACCATCTCCCACCTCTTCGGACTTATCTTCTGGAGCTTCTTCACCTTCACTACTTGCTGATTCGTATTGCTGATCAGACGAATCAGATTCTGATCCATAATCAGAATAGCCCTCCATTCGATTAGCTTTGCCTCTTCCATAGCAGCGATGACCCTTAACCCAAGGATCACGGCAAGTGTAACAAACTCCATCCTTTCTAAGCTGTTCTTTGAGCTCTTCGGACAGCCTTGGTGGAAACTTCTTGGGCAGATTTGAAGAAGGCTTTTTATCTTTCTTATGGCTGAATGGTTTTGAGTGAAATTTAGGCCTTGGGGCTGCCAACTCCATGCTCCTAGCTTTCTTGATAGCTTCATCTAATGTTGGAGGATCAAATGCTTTGACCCAACCCTTCAAAGGCTCCATTAAACCTTCAGCAAAAAGAACTACAAGTCTTCTTTCAGTAATGTTTGGCACCATTACTGACAACCTCTGAAAATCAGCCACATAGCTCTCTAAAGATCCTTGCTGTCTCAATTGTGCCAATTCTCTAAATCTCAATTCTGGATCTTTGGTGTCAAATCTTTCAATCAGCTTATTGGTAAATTCTCCATATGTGCGAACTAGGTTATGGCCAAGAGTGACCAAACCATGAGTCCACCATTCATGAGCTATGCCATCTAAGTGCAAGGTAGCAAATTTGATAGCATCTTCTTCTGGCATGGGTCTGAGAGAGAGGTAGTTATCTAATTTCTGCACCCACGATCTGGCTGTACACTTATTACTACCATCAAAATGTTCCATAGTGATTTTACCCAATGCTTGGTAGAAGTCATTTCTAGGTGCCATAGGACGTTGTTCAGTCCTTCCTCCATTTCTTCGGCTCCTTTGATTCATGAATTGATCAAAGGTCCAAGTACCTCTCAAGTCAAGAGGTAAAGAGACGTACTCCATGTAAGCTTGACGAGCATCATCAGCAAAGTTGGGAGCAGCCTCAACTGGTGGTTGCTCTTCCCTAGGTGTGAAGACGGGAAAAAGGGGTCTAGAGGATGACCCACTATGAATTGTAGTATGCTGACCCACAATTCTGTCTCTAGTATTCACCTCAGGACTGCCACTATTATTATTTCCATTAACTCCACTACTTTCTCCACTTGAGTTATTTTGGGGCTGAATGATATTGTGAGCTGCTTGCTGGTCCAATTTGGACAATAAACGGGACATCATGTCTATCATCCCATCAAAATTCTTCTCCACTCTATCCCTCTCTTCATGATCTCTCCTTACAGAATCTGACATTATTTCAATTGTGTGCTCAACCACTTCCACTGAATTCTCTGAACCTTCCACTGTTTTACCAAGATCCTTTTGCCGATGCTTCTTGTCGCCAAGACCTCCCTGTAGTCATACTGACTCAATGTTACACCGAGAAGTATCCTTTTGTGCTTTGTCAGCGAGACCAGATGCACTTGCCAAGACATCTCTCCGATGTAAAAGTTTCTCACCGAGATGTATATCCTTATCGGTGGTCGGCAAGACATGAAGCGCTCGGCAAGACCACACACCGAAGACACACCTCTTGTCGAAGTGTTTGCTCGATCCGCGCTAGTCGGTGAGACATGAAGAATTCGCCGAGACTTCACCCCGAAGAAAAAATCTCCCGCCGATATGTGTACCCCTTTGCCGCCGGTCGGTGAGACATAAAGATCTCGCTAAGACCTTTCTCTGAAGGAGATCTTCATGCAGATGGGGAAACTCTTAGTCGCTGGGACAATGATTTTGTCTTGCCGATAGGTACTTGCATATGAAGTCCAATCGCTGTGACACCCCTAAGGTCTTGCCGATAGGCAACACAGACGCCTATCAACAAAATGCACTATGGGTCGGGGAGACCTTAATAACCTTATGCCGATATGAAATATAATGTGAAGTATTCAGACTTGATGGAATTTATAGTACCACATGGCCAAACATGGGGAAAATATGCTCATGGTGGGACTTATTTGGAAAATTGTGAGCATGAACAACCTGTAAAATCATCAGAATTTTGTAGTTCCAACACCCCTTTGGATTTTGAACGGACAGAGCCAAGCCACCAGTCGGCAGGACATCTGAAAGGTCTTGCCGACTCTTGCCTTAGAGGATTTTTTCGCCAAAACTGATTGAGGCATGCCTTTCAACTGAGCTTCTTGTGAAACGTCATCAGATGCATGACCTAACCCTCGATGCAAATGTCCCATTTGGCCCTTATGAACATCTGAAACACAATTTGTCCTGCCTAAGGAGCCCGTAGGTGAAAATCGGGCAACAATAACCTTTTTGTCTTTTCCTTATAAAAGTAATTGATGTCCTTAATTCTGCCTTAAACAAATACAAATCACTGCACATTAAGGTGGTCGACCAGCATTGAAGTAAATGTATTTTATTGTTCATTATGGAAGAGGTCAGCAATGTAAAATGGTAATAATTTGCTTTTAATCCAGCACTGCTTCAATGGGGTTGCCCCAAAAAATAATTATTATTTTATTTAATTTAAGTGTTGCCTTGATGTGGGTCTACCTCATAAGGTGATAATCATTTAATTTCACATCGGTAATTATTTATCGAGGCATACGTTTGTTTCTTCGTTGGCAGCACCCTCTCCTTTATCAAGGCATACATTTTCTTCTTTGATGGTAGTGTTGACGTGGTTTTTGAGACCGCACCAACATAGAATAAAGTTTCCCAACGGATACCCTATCCTCTCTTGAACAAAGTATTCAGCATGCTAAGATTGCGAGTAAGATCATGCTTTCAACTCCAAGGTTCCGAATACTTAGAATACCCTCAGTTGGTTTGATGTGAGTTGCTGTGTTCTTACGAGGGGACTTACACAATTGTTCGACAGCTAACAACAGACAGTGGATTAAGGGATTTCGTGTAATTCAAATGATTTGGCGATTGAGCACAAGTTTCCTAATTCTAACCGAAGATGAACTGAAATTAAAGGGTGTAGGGCCTAAGAAGTTCTAATCTATTCTAAGGTGTGGGACATGGTGTCAGAACCCTGATGGTTCTCTGTCTCAAACCCTAATTGTTTTGTATTGTTTTTGCAAATTTTCGATTTTTTGTGTTTTTGTAGTTTTTACATTAATCATGAAAACTGCGATTTCCCTTATAAAATGCTAATAAATTCATAATAAATAAATAGCATCCAAATAAGCTTTGAAAATGCTCAGGAAAGATAGGCGCACCAATTTATTTCACTTCCAGAAAGTTTACAAATGGCAAATACAATATATGAAGGGAATATAAATTTATTAAATCAAAAACCTGGTTTTCTTCTTTTAATGGCGGCTGCAGCAGATAAAGAAGGTACGGCCAGAAATAAGAAGGCTTCTCCAAGCTCCCAAAGACACTGCAAATTCTTTAGCAATCCCAAGCGCCCAAGTTAGAATCACCAGACACTGATGAACACATGCGTTTCTCTGAAGGTGAGATAGTACGGCCAAGAAAGGTACAGAAAAGTACGGCCTGTCTGCAGCAGCATTAAATGTAGTACGGCCTTTGGAATTTGTGCCCAGTCTCTAATGAATAATCTCTGAAAAATACGCCTTCACTGCCAGATGAAGTTCTCTGTGAATCTCTGCTAAAATAACTCAATAATCTCAAACTGTGATCTCTGGATGAAATCACCAAGTGCCAGCTTCAACTGATATTTCACAGCCTCAGTCTGCCTGATCTCTGAAGAGTTTTCGTTCTCCAGAAACGATCGTCTGCCAGAAACCCTAAGGTTTGCAAACTCCAATGCTCAGAGCAAAAGACAAATTAGAATAACATTTCATAATATGGTTCGATTTGTCTTGACTGCAAAATATATATCCTTTGATAAATTCGACCCAATCTCCATTTAAAATAATCATTTAAATTAAATGATTTAATTCGCCTTTAACTTTAGGAGAAATCATTAATAATTAATTGGCGTCTTACTTTAATGAATAATAAATATTCATTAAGTCAAAATTTAATATTTATTATAAAGTATAATAAATACTTTAGAACAGGCCAAATTAATTAAATATTTTAATATTTCAATAAAGTGACTTTAGTATAAAGTCAAATTATTAAATATTTAATAATTCATTAAATACCCCTTATTTCTCCATCTAATCATCAAACTGCTGAACTGGGTCGATTCTGAGCTGAAAGGTTGAACCAGGTGCCCTGCCCGAAATAGCAGCTTCCGCCTGACCTAACTTTCTAAAAATAGAAAGTTCCTGAAAAAGCTCTCTGGAAGATTCTGCGAAGGCCCAACCTGCCACAACAGCGAAACTGGAGCTACCAAACACTGAGTAATCTGCCTCCGATGATCCTCTCAGACACTCGTCACCCTACGAGGATCAAATTATAGGCTAACTCCTCGACAAACAAGTGTCAGCCTAAAACGGGACATGACACATGGCGATCAATTCTCACAAGCTTCAACCAAGCTCCGTTTTGCCTCACTTCGGACAGCTTCCGCGGAACTGGTGCAATCTTCAGAGGAGTGACTTAAGATGTCCAGATCACGACTTAGCATGAAGACACCATCACAACGACGCATGCCAACATATAAACCATAATCGAAGTTAAGCTTCACAAAGTTCCAGTTGAGCACGCAAGGCGAACCCACCGTCAACGAGCCCGCTAGTGGTATGGACAAGCAAAGTCTTGTTCAAATCGAGCACCACATTCCACAATTACTAAGCACTTGCATAAAATGAAATCCACTTTACTTTAAGCTACTTCAAGATGCTACGTGAATTGGAAGGACGAAGAAGCCTCAACAACTATTCACAACAAAGAAGAATTCACCATCAATGAAAATTCTTCTATTATGAAAGCATACATGACAACTTCTTACAAAGTATCCAAAGGGAAGACTTTCCTTCCTTTTCAATCTAAACTATACTATCAACTATCTAATTGCTCTCTACATCTTCTCTACTATCCTAACTCTGATCTAATTCTCCTTCTAATGAGATACAAATGAGGGGGACTCCCCCTTTTATAGTTGGCCAAGTCCAACGGACGGCTCAGATTACAATCGGCTGGATGGCCCAGATTGCGCCACCTCAGCCCTAAACAAGATTTGCCCTAAAAACCGCCACAAAGGAGAGTGGGATAATAAATGAGGCATTAATGTCCACCACCCTTCTAGAAGATTCCGTTTGTAGACGCTGTCATGTCCCCTTCTCAGTGACATCTCTCGGAGTACAGGATTGGCCTATCACACGACCCTCGTAGGCCGATAGACTGGATAGAGGGTCACTTCGGAGCTTGGCTCAGCTTCAGTTAGCAGAGTTTGATCAAGAGTCTTCGCTTGGGGTTCGACCTGAGACTTTTGGTGTAATTGCTATTTTTAGCAGCTCCCTGGCAAAAATGGGACCCTCAAGTATTTTAGCGGTGATGAGATTGCTATAAAATGTTTCGAATCACTTCAAGGTTCGTCACCTCTCGGATTTTAATACCATCGGATGAGTAATCTAGAGAAATATTAAATATTTAATTGCATTAATTAAATATTAATTATTTAATGATTATAATATAAAGTTATAATGCGTTAAATTATAACTTAAGTGATTCTATTTGAGGGGGTCGCCATCATCAGAAGGGGCCAAATTTGTGATTATATTTTATTATAAAAATTTGGCTGAGAACTATGGAAAATAATAAAATAATAAAAGTGTGAATTTTTAATGAAACCCTATCTTTAAGGAAATCGCACTTTTGAGGGTTATTATGCTGTTGCATTGGGAATTGAGCATTATGATGATTATTGATTTTGAGACTGATCAATTGATCCGAAAAGAATTTTAGGGTTTCAAGTTCGAATTTTGGGGAACGAGCCATTCCATTCAGAGGTGAAATACCACTTGATTTATTGCACAGTAGGTTTCAGATAGTAGGGAAATCACAGAATGAGAATATTCTAATCCTCTCGTAGTTTATTCAGTGTTTGCATTCAGAGAGCATCTATTCATCTAGGCGCACCATTTACAGAGACTTGGACATTGATTTTGAGGAGGCCGTACAATCTTTAATGCTGTTTCTGACAGGCCGTACTATTCTGTCAGGCCGTACCTGCTCAAAAGACGTGTTTCTTCATCCTTTGAGAAACGCCTTCTAGATTTGCTTCAAACTTTCATCACTGGAGGCGCCTGCATATTGGGAGTCATCTGCAATCACCATTCAGAGGGAGAAGAGCATTTATTGTCTCAGCCGTACCAGATCTGTACCTTCAGCTGTTGCTGGTTTAACAGGATTTTTTTAATAAAAATTATTATTTCATTATTGCATGTTAGCAGATCCTTGTTTTATTGAGCTCATACGAATAATAGATGAAACGCCTTCATTCTATCTTGTATTTCCTACGCATATTGTCCATCTAGCATTTTATAGAATTTATCATTAATTTCTAGCAAAGTCGTACCATTCATTTATTGTTCAAAAACTCAAAAATTGCAAAAAAAACCAAAAACGTCAGAAAAGACTCAAAAGACTGTCAGATTCAGAGAATAGGGGAAACTAGGGTTTCTACAGTGGTATCAGAGCTAAATCCTGCCATCCTGAGGGTTTAGCCATCATATGCAGCCGGAAGAGTTTGATACATAC